>JAUMJJ010001240.1:0-24239 GCA_033556795.1 Tapera naevia | reverse complement strand
GGGGGAGGAAAGAGGGGGAGGGGGCAAAAAAGGACCCGGGGGGCAAAAAAGGGGGGGGGGGGGAAGGAGCTGGGGGAGGAAAGAGGAGGAGGGGGCAAAAAAGGGAGGGGGGGGCAAAAAGGGGGGGGGGGGGCAAAAAGCGGGGGGGGGGAAGGAGCCGGGGAGGAAAGAGGGGGAGGGGGCAAAAAAGGGAGGGGGGGGCAAAAAGGGGGGGGGGAGGCAAAAAGGGGGGGGGAGGAAAGAGGGGGAGGGGGCAAAAAAGGACCCGGGGGGCAAAAAAGGGAGGGGGGGGGCAAAAAGGGGGGGGGGGGGGAAGGAGCCGGGGGAGGAAAGAGGGGGAGGAAAGAGGGGGAGGGGGGAAAAAAGGACCCGGGGGGCAAAAAAGGGAGGGGGGGGGGGGGGAAGGAGCCGGGGGAGGAAAGAGGGGGAGGGGGCAAAAAAGGACCCGGGGGGGCAAAAAAGGGAGGGGGGGGGGGGAAGGAGCCGAGGGAGGAAAGAGGAGGAGGGGGCAAAAAAGGGAGGGGGGGAAAGGGGGGGGGGGGGAAGGACCGGGGGGAGGGGGGAAAAAAGGACCCGGGGGAAAGGGGTCCCCAAACCTGGGTCCCCCAAGAACCTTGGGTCCCTCCTGGACCCCTGGGAACCCCCAAACCTGGGTCCCCCAAGAGCCCTGGGTCCTTCCTGGACCCCTGGGAACCCCCAAACCTGGGTCCCCCAAGAACTTTGGGTCCCTCCTGGACCCCTGGGTCCCCAATAACCCCTGGGTCCCTCTTGGACCTCTGGGTCCCCCCAAACCTGGGTCCCCCAAGAGCCCTGGGTCCCTCCTGGACCTCTGGGTCCCTCCTGGACCCCTGGGAACCCCTAAACCTGGGTCCCCCAAGAACTTTGGGTCCCTCCTGGACCCCTGGGAACCCCCAAACCTGGGTCCCCCAAGAACTTTGGGTCCCTCCTGGACCTCTGGGTACCCAATAACCCCTGGGTCCCTCTTGGACCTCTGGGTCCCCCCAAAACTGGGTCCCCCAAGAACTTTGGGTCCCTCCTGGACCCCTGGGAACCCCCAAACCTGGGTCCCCCAAACCTGGGTCCCTCCTGGACCCCTGGGTCCCTCCTGGACCCCTGGGAACCCCTAAACCTGGGTCCCCCAAGAACTTTGGGTCCCTCCTGGACCCCTGGGAACCCCTAAACCTGGGTCCCCCCAATAACCCCTGGGTCCCTCCTGGACCCCTGGGACCTTCCCAGCTCCCTGGGTGCCCCCTCCCTCCCCGCCCCCCCCCCCCCCCCCCCCACACACACACTCCCCCAGTCTCTCCCAGTATGGGGCACTGGTTCCTAAGCAGCGGGGACGCTGGCACCCAGCCAGGCTGTGATGAAATCCACCCCCCACCACCACCCCCACCCACACCCACCCCCGGGGGGTGGGGGGGGTAACAGCACCCATGGGTGCTCCTGGCCCGGGACAGACACCTCTGGGCTCGGCTGGTGCTCGGACACCTCGGGGGGGGCCGCGATCTGCTGAGGTGGGGGGGCAGGAAATGAGGGGGGGGAGGGGGCACCCAGAGGTCCAGGAGGGGTCCAGGGGGTCTTGGGGGTGACCCAGAGGTCCAGGAGGGACCCAAAGGTCCTGGAGGGGTCCTAGAAGGGTCCAAGAGGGGTCCAGGAGGGGTCCAGGAGGGGTCCTGGAGGGGTCCAGGAGTCTTGGGGTGACCCAGAGGTCCAGGAGGGACCCCGAGATGCAGGAGGGACCCAAAGGTCCTGGAGGGGTTCTGGAAGGGTCCAAGAGGGGTCCTGGAGGGGTCCAGGAGTCTTGGAGTGACCCAGAGGTCCAGGAGGGACCCAAAGGTCCAGGAGGGGTCCTGATGTCTTGGAGGGGGGGGGACCCAGGGGTTTGGGGGGACCCAAAGGTCCAGGAGGGACCCAGAGGTCCAGGAGGGGTCCAGGAGTCTTGGGGTGACCCAGAGGTCCAGGAGGGACCCAAATGTCTTGAGGGGGACCCAAGGGTTTGGGGGGGACCCAGGGGAGACCCAAAGGTCCAAGAGGGGTCCTGGAGGGGTCCAGGAATCTTGGGGTGACCCAGAAGTCCAGGAGGGACCCAAAGGTCCAGGAGGGGTTCTGGAAGGGTCCAAGAGGGGTCCTGGAGGGGTCCAGGAATCTTGGGGTGACCCAGAGGTCCAGGAGGGACCCAGATGTCTTGGGGGGAACCCAAGGGTTTGGGGGGGACCCAGAGACCCAGGAGGGTCTCAAAGGTCCAGGAGGGACCCAAAGGTCCTGGAGGGGTCCAGGAGTCTTGAGGTGACCCAGAGGTCCAGGAGGGACCCCGAGATGCAGGAGGGACCCAAAGGTCCTGGAGGGACCCAAATGTCCAGGAGGGGTCCTGATGTCTTGGAGGGGGGGGGACCCAGGGGTTTGGGGGGGACCCAAAGGTCCAGGAGGGACCCAGAGGTCCAGGAGGGGTCCTGGAGGGGTCCAGGAGTCTTGGGGTGACCCAGAGGTCCAGGAGGGACCCAAATGTCCAGGAGGGGTTCTGGAAGGGTCCAAGAGGGGTCCTGGAGGGGTCCAGGAATCTTGGGGTGACCCAGAGGTCCAGGAGGGACCCCGAGATGCAGGAGGGACCCAAAGGTCCTGGAGGGGTTCTGGAAGGGTCCAAGAGGGGTCCTGGAGGGGGCCAGGAATCTTGGGGTGACCCAGAAGTCCAGGAGGGACCCAAATGTCCAGGAGGGGTCCTGATGTCTTGGGGGTGGGGACCCAGGGGTTTGGGGGAGACCCAAAGGTCCAGGAGGGACCCAGAGGTCCTGGAGGGGTCCTGGAGGGGTCCAAGAGGGGTCCTGGAGGGGTCCAGGAGTCTTGGGGTGACCCAGAGGTCCAGGAGGGATCCAAAGGTCCAGGAGGGGTCCTGATGTCTTGGAGGGGGGGGACCCAGGGGTTTGGGGGGACCCAAAGGTCCAGGAGGGGTCCAGAGGTCCAGGAGGGGTCCTGGAAGGATCCAGGAGTCTTGGGGTGACCCAGAAGTCCAGGAGCGACCCCGAGAATCCAGGGGGGACCCAAAGGTCCAGGAGGGACCCAAAGGTCCAGGAGGGGTCCTAGAAGGGTCCAAGAGGGGTCCTGGAGGGGTCCAGGAATCTTGGGGTGACCCAGAGGTCCAGGAGGGGTCGTGGAAGGGTCCAAGAGGGGTCCTGGAGGGGTCCAAGAGGGGTCCTGGAGGGGTCCAGGAGTCTTGGGGTGACCCAGAGGTCCAGGAGGGACCCAAAGGTCCTGGAGGGGTCCTGATGTCTTGGAGGGGGGGGACCCAGGGGTCTTGGGGGGGACCCAAAGGTCCAGGAGGGACCCAGAAATCCTGAAGGAGTCCAGGAGGGACCCAGGAATCTTGGGGTGACCCAGAGGTCCAGGAGGGACCCCGAGAATCCAGGGGGGACCCAAAGGTCCAGGAGGGACCCAAAGGTCCAGGAGGGGTCCTGGAGGGGTCCAGGAGTCTTGGGGTGACCCAGAGGTCCAGGAGGGACCCAGATGTCTTGGGGGGAACCCAAGGGTTTGGGGGGGACCCAGGGGAGACCCAAAGGTCCTGGAGGGGTCCTGGAAGGGTCCAAGAGGGGTCCTGGAGGGGTCCAGGAGTCTTGGGGTGACCCAGAGGTCCAGGAGGGACCCAAAGGTCCTGGAAGGGTCCAGGAATCTTGGGGTGACCCAGAGGTCCAGGAGGGACCCCGAGATGCAGGAGGGACCCAAAGGTCCAGGAGGGGTCCTAGAAGGGTCCAAGAGGGGTCCTGGAGGGGTCCAGGAATCTTGGGGTGACCAAGAGGTCCAGGAGGGGTCGTGGAAGGGTCCAAGAGGGGTCCTGGAGGGGTCCAAGAGGGGTCCTGGAGGGGTCCAGGAATCTTGGGGTGACCCAGAAGTCCAGGAGGGACCCTGAGAATGCAGGGGGGACCCAAAGGTCCTGGAGGGACCCAGAGGTCCTGGAGGGGTCCTGGAAGGGTCCAAGAGGGGTCCTGGAGGGGTCCAGGAGTCTTGAGGTGACCCAGAGGTCCAGGAGGGACCCAGAAATCTTGGGGGGGACCCAAGGGTTTGAGGGGGGACCCAGGGGAGACCCAAAGGTCCAGGAGGGGTCCTGGAAGGGTCCAAGAGGGGTCCTGGAGGGGTCCAGGAATCTTGGGGTGACCCAGAGGTCCAGGAGGCACCCAGATGTCTTGGGGGGGACCCAAAGGTCCGGGAGGGGTCCTGGAGGGGTCCAAGAGGGGTCCTGGAGGGGTCCAGGAATCTTGGGGTGACCCAGAAGTCCAGGAGGGACCCAAAGGTCCAGGAGGGGTCCTGATGTCTTGGGGGTGGGGACCCAGGGGTCTTGGGGTGACCCAGAGGTCCAGGAGGGTCCCCGAGATGCAGGAGGGACCCAAAGGTCCAGGAGGGACCCAAATGTCCAGGAGGGGTTCTGGAAGGGTCCAAGAGGGGTCCTGGAGGGGTCCAGGAATCTTGGGGTGACCCAGAGGTCCAGGAGGGACCCAGATGTCTTGGGGGGGATCCAAGGGTTTGGGGGGGACCCAGGGGAGACCCAAAGGTCCAAGAGGGGTCCTAGAAGGGTCCAAGAGGGGTCCTGGAGGGGTCCAGGAATCTTGGGGTGACCCAGAGGTCCAGGAGGGACCCAAAGGTCCTGGAAGGGTCCAGGAATCTTGGGGTGACCCAGAGGTCCAGGAGGGACCCCGAGAATCCAGGGGGGACCCAAAGGTCCAGGAGGGACCCAGAGGTCCTGGAGGGGTCCTGGAAGGGTCCAGGAGGGGTCCTGGAGGGGTCCAGGAGTCTTGGGGTGACCCAGAAGTCCAAGAGGGACCCAAAGGTCCTGGAAGGGTCCAGGAATCTTGGGGTGACCCAGAGGTCCAGGAGGGACCCCGAGATGCAGGAGGGACCCAAAGGTCCAGGAGGGACCCAAAGGTCCTGGAGGGACCCAAAGGTCCTGGAGGGGTCGTGGAAGGGTCCAAGAGGGGTCCTGGAGGGGTCCAGGAGTCTTGGGGTGACCCAGAGGTCCAGGAGGGACCCAAAGGTCCTGGAGGGGTCCTGATGTCTTGGAGGGGGGGGACCCAGGGGTTTGGGGGGGACCCAAAGGTCCAGGAGGGACCCAGAGGTCCAGGAGGGGTCCTGGAGGGACCCAGGAGTCTTGGGGTGACCCAAAGGTCCAGGAGGGACCCAGAGGTCCAGGAGGGGTCCTGGAGGGACCCAGGAGTCTTGGGGTGACCCAAAGGTCCAGGAGGGACCCAAAGGTCCAGGAGGGACCCAGAGGTCCTGGAGGGGTCCTGGAAGGGTCCAGGAGGGGTCCTGGAGGGGTCCAGGAATCTTGGGGTGACCCAGAGGTCCAGGAGGCACCCAGATGTCTTGGGGGGGACCCAGGGGGTCCCAAAGGTCCAGGAGGGGTCCTGGAGGGGTCCAATAGGGGTCCTGGAGTGGTCCAGGAGTCTTGGGGTGACCCAGAAGTCCAGGAGGGACCCAAATGTCCAGGAGGGGTTCTGGAAGGGTCCAAGAGGGGTCCTGGAGGGGTCCAGGAATCTTGGGGTGACCCAGAGGTCCAGGAGGGACCCAAAGGTCCTGGAAGGGTCCAGGAATCTTGGGGTGACCAAGAGGTCCAGGAGGGACCCAGATGTCTTGGGGGGGGGACCCAAGGGTTTGGGGGGGACCCAGGGGAGACCCAAAGGTCCAGGAGGGGTCCTGGAGGGGTCCAGGAGTCTTGGGGTGACCCAGAGGTCCAGGAGGGACCCCGAGATGCAGGAGGGACCCAAAGGTCCTGGAGGGGTCCTAGAAGGGTCCAAGAGGGGTCCTGGAGGGGTCCAGGAGTCTTGGGGTGACCCAGAGGTCCAGGAGGGACCCAGATGTCTTGGGGGGGACCCAAGGGTTTGGGGGGGACCCAGAGACCCAGGAGGGTCTCAAAGGTCCAGGAGGGACCCAAAGGTCCTGGAGGGGTTCTGGAAGGGTCCAAGAGGGGTCCTGGAGGGGTCCAGGAGTCTTGGGGTGACCCAGAGGTCCAGGAGGGACCCAAAGGTCCTGGAAGGGTCCAGGAATCTTGGGGTGACCAAGAGGTCCAGGAGGGGTCGTGGAAGGGTCCAAGAGGGGTCCTGGAGGGGTCCAGGAGGGGTCCTGGAGGGGTCCAGGAATCTTGGGGTGACCCAGAGGTCCAGGAGGGACCCCGAGAATGCAGGGGGGACCCAAGGGTTTGGGGGGGACCCAGGGGAGACCCAGGAGGGTCTCAAAGGTCCAGGAGGGACCCAAAGGTCCAGGAGGGGTTCTGGAAGGGTCCAAGAGGGGTCCTGGAGGGGTCCAGGAATCTTGGGGTGACCCAGAGGTCCAGGAGGGACCCAGATGTCTTGGGGGGGACCCAAGGGTTGGGGGGGACCCAGGGGAGACCCAAAGGTCCAAGAGGGGTCCTGGAGGGGTCCAGGAGTCTTGGGGTGACCCAGAGGTCCAGGAGGGACCCAAAGGTCCAGGAGGGGTCCTGATGTCTTGGAGGGGGGGGACCCAGGGGTTTGGGGGGGACCCAAAGGTCCAGGAGGGACCCAGAGGTCCAGGAGGGGTCCTGGAGGGACCCAGGAGTCTTGGGGTGACCCAGAGGTCCAGGAGGGACCCCGAGAATCCAGGGGGGACCCAAAGGTCCAGGAGGGACCCAGAGGTCCTGGAGGGGTCCTGGAAGGGTCCAGGAGGGGTCCTGGAGGGGTCCAGGAATCTTGGGGTGACCCAGAGGTCCAGGAGGGACCCAAAGGTCCTGGAAGGGTCCAGGAATCTTGGGGTGACCAAGAGGTCCAGGAGGGATCGTGGAAGGGTCCAAGAGGGGTCCAAGAGGGGTCCTGGAGGGGTCCAGGAATCTTGGGGTGACCAAGAGGTCCAGGAGGGACCCAGATGTCTTGGGGGGAACCCAAGGGTTTGGGGGGGACCCAGGGGAGACCCAAAGGTCCAAGAGGGGTCCTGGAGGGGTCCAGGAATCTTGGGGTGACCCAGAGGTCCAGGAGGGACCCAAAGGTCCTGGAAGGGTCCAGGAATCTTGGGGTGACCAAGAGGTCCAGGAGGGACCCAGATGTCTTGGGGGGGGGACCCAAGGGTTTGGGGGGGACCCAGGGGAGACCCAAAGGTCCAGGAGGGGTCCTGGAGGGGTCCAGGAGTCTTGGGGTGACCCAAATGTCCAGGAGGGACCCAAATGTCCAGGAGGGACCCAAAGGTCCAGGAGGGGTCCTGGAGGGGTCCAGGAGTCTTGGGGTGACCCAGAGGTCCAGGAGGGACCCAGATGTCTTGGGGGGGACCCAAGGGTTTGGGGGGGACCCAGAGACCCAGGAGGGTCTCAAAGGTCCAGGAGGGACCCAAAGGTCCTGGAGGGGTTCTGGAAGGGTCCAAGAGGGGTCCTGGAGGGGTCCAGGAGTCTTGGGGTGACCCAGAGGTCCAGGAGGGACCCAAAGGTCCTGGAAGGGTCCAGGAATCTTGGGGTGACCAAGAGGTCCAGGAGGGGTCGTGGAAGGGTCCAAGAGGGGTCCTGGAGGGGTCCAGGAGGGGTCCTGGAGGGGTCCAGGAATCTTGGGGTGACCCAGAGGTCCAGGAGGGACCCCGAGAATGCAGGGGGGACCCAAGGGTTTGGGGGGGACCCAGAGACCCAGGAGGGTCTCAAAGGTCCAGGAGGGACCCAAAGGTCCAGGAGGGGTTCTGGAAGGGTCCAAGAGGGGTCCTGGAGGGGTCCAGGAATCTTGGGGTGACCCAGAGGTCCAGGAGGGACCCAGATGTCTTGGGGGGGGAACCCAAGGGTTGGGGGGGACCCAGGGGAGACCCAAAGGTCCAAGAGGGGTCCTGGAGGGGTCCAGGAGTCTTGGGGTGACCCAGAGGTCCAGGAGGGACCCAAAGGTCCTGGAAGGGTCCTGATGTCTTGTAGGGGGGGGAACCCAGGGGTTTGGGGGGACCCAAAGGTCCAGGAGGGACCCAGAAATCCTGAAGGAGTCCAGGAGGGACCCAGGAGTCTTGGGGTGACCCAGAGGTCCAGGAGGGACCCCGAGAATCCAGGGGGGACCCAAAGGTCCTGGAGGGGTCCAGAGGTCCAAGAGGGGTCCTGGAGGGGTCCAGGAGTCTTGAGGTGACCCAGAGGTCCAGGAGGGACCCAGAAATCTTGGGGGGGACCCAAGGGTTTGAGGGGGGACCCAGGGGAGACCCAAAGGTCCAGGAGGGGTCCTAGAAGGGTCCAAGAGGGGTCCTGGAGGGGTCCAGGAATCTTGGGGTGACCCAGAAGTCCAGGAGGGACCCCGAGAATCCAGGGGGGACCCAAAGGTCCAGGAGGGACCCAAAGGTCCAGGAGGGGTCCTGGAAGGGTCCAGGAGGGGTCCTGGAGGGGTCCAGGAGTCTTGGGGTGACCCAGAGGTCCAGGAGGGACCCAAATGTCCAGGAGGGGTCCTGATGTCTTGGAGGGGGGGGACCCAGGGGTTTGGGGGGACCCAAAGGTCCAGGAGGGACCCAGAGGTCCAGGAGGGGTCCTGGAGGGACCCAGGAGTCTTGGGGTGACCCAGAGGTCCAGGAGGGACCCCGAGAATCCAGGGGGGACCCAAAGGTCCAGGAGGGACCCAAAGGTCCAGGAGGGACCCAGAGGTCCAGGAGGGGTCGTGGAAGGGTCCAAGAGGGGTCCTGGAGGGGTCCAAGAGGGGTCCTGGAGGGGTCCTGGAGGGGTCCAGGAGTCTTGGGGTGACCCAGAGGTCCAGGAGGGACCCAAAGGTCCTGGAGGGGTCCTGATGTCTTGTAGGGGGGGGGACCCAGGGGTCTTGGGGGGGACCCAAAGGTCCAGGAGGGACCCAGAAATCCTGAAGGAGTCCAGGAGGGACCCAGGAATCTTGGGGTGACCCAGAGGTCCAGGAGGGACCCCGAGAATCCAGGGGGGACCCAAAGGTCCAGGAGGGACCCAGAGGTCCTGGAGGGGTCCTGGAAGGGTCCAGGAGGGGTCCTGGAGGGGTCCAGGAATCTTGGGGTGACCCAGAAGTCCAGGAGGGACCCAAAGGTCCAGGAGGGACCCAAAGGTCCTGGAGGGGTCCAGGAGTTTTGGGGTGACCCAGAGGTCCAGGAGGGACCCAGATGTCTTGGGGGGGACCCAAGGGTTTGGGGGGGACCCAGAGGAGACCCAAAGGTCCAAGAGGGGTCCTGGAGGGGTCCAGGAATCTTGGGGTGACCCAGAAGTCCAGGAGGGACCCAAAGGTCCTGGAAGGGTCCAGGAATCTTGGGGTGACCCAGAGGTCCAGGAGGGACCCAGATGTCTTGGGGGGAACCCAAGGGTTTGGGGGGGACCCAGGGGAGACCCAAAGGTCCTGGAGGGGTCCTGGAAGGGTCCAAGAGGGGTCCTGGAGGGGTCCAGGAATCTTGGGGTGACCCAGAAGTCCAGGAGGGGTCCTGGAGGGGTCCAAGAGGGGTCCTGGAGGGGTCCAGGAGTCTTGGGGTGACCCAGAGGTCCAGGAGGGACCCCGAGATGCAGGAGGGACCCAAAGGTCCTGGAGGGGTTCTGGAAGGGTCCAAGAGGGGTCCTGGAGGGGTCCAGGAGTCTTGGGGTGACCCAGAGGTCCAGGAGGGACCCAAAGGTCCAGGAGGGGTCCTGATGTCTTGGAGGGGGGGGACCCAGGGGTTTGGGGGGGACCCAAAGGTCCAGGAGGGACCCAGAGGTCCAGGAGGGGTCCTGGAGGGGTCCAGGAATCTTGGGGTGACCCAGAGGTCCAGGAGGGACCCCGAGAATGCAGGGGGGACCCAAAGGTCCATGAGGGACCCAAAGGTCCAGGAGGGACCCAGAGGTCCTGGAGGGGTCCTGGAGGGGTCCAAGAGGGGTCCTGGAGGGGTCCAGGAGTCTTGGGGTGACCCAGAGGTCCAGGAGGGATCCAAAGGTCCAGGAGGGGTCCTGATGTCTTGGAGGGGGGGGACCCAGGGGTTTGGGGGGACCCAAAGGTCCAGGAGGGGTCCAGAGGTCCAGGAGGGGTCCTGGAAGGATCCAGGAGTCTTGGGGTGACCCAGAAGTCCAGGAGCGACCCCGAGAATCCAGGGGGGACCCAAAGGTCCAGGAGGGACCCAGAGGTCCTGGAGGGGTCCTGGAAGGGTCCAGGAGGGGTCCTGGAGGGGTCCAGGAATCTTGGGGTGACCCAGAGGTCCAGGAGGGACCCAAATGTCCAGGAGGGGTCCTGATGTCTTGGAGGGGGGGGACCCAGGGGTTTGGGGGAGACCCAAAGGTCCAGGAGGGACCCAGAGGTCCAGGAGGGGTCCTGATGTCTTGGGGGTGGGGACCCAGGGGTCTTGGGGTGACCCAGAGGTCCAGGAGGGTCCCCGAGATGCAGGAGGGACCCAAAGGTCCAGGAGGGACCCAAATGTCCAGGAGGGGTTCTGGAAGGGTCCAAGAGGGGTCCTGGAGGGGTCCAGGAATCTTGGGGTGACCCAGAGGTCCAGGAGGGACCCAGATGTCTTGGGGGGAGACCCAAGGGTTTTGGGGGGGACCCAGGGGAGACCCAAAGGTCCAAGAGGGGTCCTGGAGGGGTCCAGGAGTCTTGGGGTGACCCAGAAGTCCAGGAGGGACCCAAAGGTCCTGGAAGGGTCCAGGAATCTTGGGGTGACCAAGAGGTCCAGGAGGGGTCGTGGAAGGGTCCAAGAGGGGTCCTGGAGGGGTCCTGGAGGGGTCCTGGAATCTTGGGGTGACCCAGAAGTCCAGGAGGGACCCCGAGAATGCAGGGGGGACCCAAAGGTCCAGGAGGGACCCAGAGGTCCAGGAGGGGTCCTGGAAGGGTCCAAGAGAGGTCCTGGAGGGGTCCAGGAGTCTTGGGGTGACCCAGAGGTCCAGGAGGGACCCAAATGTCCAGGAGGGGTCCTGATGTCTTGGAGGGGGGGGACCCAGGGGTTTGGGGGGGACCCAAAGGTCCAGGAGGGACCCAGAAATCCTGAAGGAGTCCAGGAGGGACCCAGGAATCTTGGGGTGACCCAGAGGTCCAGGAGGGACCCCGAGAATCCAGGGGGGACCCAAAGGTCCTGGAGGGGTCCAGAGGTCCAGGAGGGGTCCTGGAGGTGTCCAGGAGTCTTGGGGTGACCCAGAGGTCCAGGAGGGACCCAGATGTCTTGGGGGGGATCCAAGGGTTTGGGGGGGACCCAGAGACCCAGGAGGGTCTCAAAGGTCCAGGAGGGACCCAAAGGTCCTGGAGGGGTCCAGGAGTCTTGAGGTGACCCAGAGGTCCAGGAGGGACCCCGAGATGCAGGAGGGACCCAAAGGTCCTGGAGGGACCCAAATGTCCAGGAGGGGTCCTGATGTCTTGGAGGGGGGGGGACCCAGGGGTTTGGGGGGGACCCAAAGGTCCAGGAGGGACCCAGAGGTCCAGGAGGGGTCCTGGAGGGGTCCAGGAGTCTTGGGGTGACCCAGAGGTCCAGGAGGGACCCCGAGATGCAGGAGGGACACAAAGGTCCAGGAGGGGTCCTAGAAGGGTCCAAGAGGGGTCCTGGAGGGGTCCAGGAATCTTGGGGTGACCCAGAGGTCCAGGAGGGGTCCTGGAGGGGTCCAAGAGGGGTCCTGGAGGGGTCCAGGAATCTTGGGGTGACCCAGAAGTCCAGGAGGGACCCAAAGGTCCAGGAGGGGTCCTGATGTCTTGGGGGTGGGGACCCAGGGGTCTTGGGGTGACCCAGAGGTCCAGGAGGGTCCCCGAGATGCAGGAGGGACCCAAAGGTCCAGGAGGGACCCAAATGTCCAGGAGGGGTTCTGGAAGGGTCCAAGAGGGGTCCTGGAGGGGTCCAGGAATCTTGGGGTGGCCCAGAGGTCCAGGAGGGACCCAGATGTCTTGGGGGGGACCCAAGGGTTTGGGGGGGACCCAGGGGAGACCCAAAGGTCCAAGAGAGGTCCTGGAGGGGTCCAGGAATCTTGGGGTGACCCAGAGGTCCAGGATGGTCCCCGAGATGCAGGAGGGACCCAAAGGTCCAGGAGGGACCCAAAGGTCCTGGAGGGGTCCTGATGTCTTGTAGGGGGGGGGACCCAGGGGTCTTGGGGGGACCCAAAGGTCCAGGAGGGACCCAGAAATCCTGAAGGAGTCCAGGAGGGACCCAGGAATCTTGGGGTGACCCAGAGGTCCAGGAGGGACCCCGAGAATCCAGGGGGGACCCAAAGGTCCAGGAGGGACCCAGAGGTCCTGGAGGGGTCCTGGAAGGGTCCAGGAGGGGTCCTGGAGGGGTCCAGGAATCTTGGGGTGACCCAGAAGTCCAGGAGGGACCCAAAGGTCCTGGAGGGGTCCAGGAGTTTTGGGGTGACCCAGAGGTCCAGGAGGGACCCAGATGTCTTGGGGGGAGACCCAAGGGTTTTGGGGGGGACCCAGGGGAGACCCAAAGGTCCAAGAGGGGTCCTGGAGGGGTCCAGGAGTCTTGGGGTGACCCAGAAGTCCAGGAGGGACCCAAAGGTCCTGGAAGGGTCCAGGAATCTTGGGGTGACCAAGAGGTCCAGGAGGGGTCGTGGAAGGGTCCAAGAGGGGTCCTGGAGGGGTCCAAGAGGGGTCCTGGAGGGGTCCAGGAGTCTTGGGGTGACCCAGAAGTCCAGGAGGGACCCCGAGAATCCAGGGGGGACCCAAAGGTCCAGGAGGGACCCAGAGGTCCAGGAGGGGTCCTGGAGGTGTCCAGGAATCTTGGGGTGACCCAGAGGTCCAGGAGGGACCCAAAGGTCCTGGAAGGGTCCAGGAATCTTGGGGTGACCAAGAGGTCCAGGAGGGATCGTGGAAGGGTCCAAGAGGGGTCCTGGAGGGGTCCTGGAGGGGTCCAGGAATCTTGGGGTGACCCAGAGGTCCAGGAGGGACCCAGATGTCTTGGGGGGAACCCAAGGGTTTGGGGGGGACCCAGGGGAGACCCAAAGGTCCTGGAGGGGTCCTGGAAGGGTCCAAGAGGGGTCCTGGAGGGGTCCAGGAATCTTGGGGTGTCCCAGAGGTCCAGGAGGGGTCGTGGAAGGGTCCAAGAGGGGTCCTGGAGGGGTCCAGGAATCTTGGGGTGACCCAGAAGTCCAGGAGGGGTCCTGGAGGGGTCCAAGAGGGGTCCTGGAGGGGTCCAGGAATCTTCGGGTGACCCAGAAGTCCAGGAGGGACCCAAAGGTCCAGGAGGGGTCCTGATGTCTTGGGGGTGGGGACCCAGGGGTCTTGGGGTGACCCAGAGGTCCAGGAGGGTCCCCGAGATGCAGGAGGGACCCAAAGGTCCAGGAGGGACCCAAATGTCCAGGAGGGGTTCTGGAAGGGTCCAAGAGGGGTCCTGGAGGGGTCCAGGAATCTTGGGGTGACCCAGAGGTCCAGGAGGGACCCAAATGTCCAGGAGGGGTTCTGGAAGGGTCCAAGAGGGGTCCTGGAGGGGTCCAGGAATCTTGGGGTGACCCAGAGGTCCAGGAGGGACCCAGATGTCTTGGGGGGAACCCAAGGGTTTGGGGGGGACCCAGGGGAGACCCAAAGGTCCAAGAGAGGTCCTGGAGGGGTCCAGGAATCTTGGGGTGACCCAGAGGTCCAGGATGGTCCCCGAGATGCAGGAGGGACCCAAAGGTCCAGGAGGGACCCAAAGGTCCTGGAGGGGTCCTGATGTCTTGTAGGGGGGGGGACCCAGGGGTCTTGGGGGGACCCAAAGGTCCAGGAGGGACCCAGAAATCCTGAAGGAGTCCAGGAGGGACCCAGGAATCTTGGGGTGACCCAGAGGTCCAGGAGGGACCCCGAGAATCCAGGGGGGACCCAAAGGTCCAGGAGGGACCCAGAGGTCCTGGAGAGGTCCTGGAAGGGTCCAGGAGGGGTCCTGGAGGGGTCCAGGAATCTTGGGGTGACCCAGAAGTCCAGGAGGGACCCAAAGGTCCAGGAGGGACCCAAAGGTCCTGGAGGGGTCCAGGAATCTTGGGGTGACCAAGAGGTCCAGGAGGGACCCAGATGTCTTGGGGGGGGGACCCAAGGGTTTGGGGGGGACCCAGGGGAGACCCAAAGGTCCATGAGGGGTCCTGGAGGGGTCCAGGAGTCTTGGGGTGACCCAGAAGTCCAGGAGGGACCCAAAGGTCCTGGAAGGGTCCAGGAATCTTGGGGTGACCAAGAGGTCCAGGAGGGGTCGTGGAAGGGTCCAAGAGGGGTCCTGGAGGGGTCCAGGAATCTTGGGGTGACCCAGAAGTCCAGGAGGGACCCCGAGAATGCAGGGGGGACCCAAGGGTTTGGGGGGGACCCAGAGACCCAGGAGGGTCTCAAAGGTCCAGGAGGGACCCAAAGGTCCAGGAGGGGTTCTGGAAGGGTCCAAGAGGGGTCCTGGAGGGGTCCAGGAATCTTGGGGTGACCCAGAGGTCCAGGAGGGACCCAGATGTCTTGGGGGGAACCCAAGGGTTTAGGGGGGACCCAGGGGAGACCCAAAGGTCCAAGAGGGGTCCTGGAGGGGTCCAGGAGTCTTGGGGTGACCCAGAAGTCCAGGAGGGACCCCGAGAATGCAGGGGGGACCCAAAGGTCCAGGAGGGACCCAAAGGTCCTGGAGGGGTCCTGGAAGGGTCCAAGAGGGGTCCTGGAGGGGTCCAGGAGTCTTGGGGTGACCCAGAGGTCCAGGAGGGACCCCAAGACTCCAGGGGGGACCCCGAGATTCCAAGTGGGGCTCCAAACCTTCTGAGAAGCTCCAGGAGGGACCCCGAGGTCTTGGGTGGGGGGGGAGCACCCAGACATTTGGGGTCCCCCGGGCACCCAGGACCCCCCTGACCTCTCCTTGACCCCTCCTTGTTCCGCAGTGGCCATGGGGCCGCCCGCCCGGGCGCTCTTGGGGGCTCTACTGGTCCTACTGGGAGGTAACTGGAGCCTGCCGGGTCCTCTTTTTGCCCCCCTTTCCCCTTCTTTTGCCCATTTTTTGCCCCCATTTCATCCTTTTTGCCCCTTTTTGCCCCCTGTACCCCCTTTTTGCCCCTTTTTGCCCCCTTTTTGCCCCCTTTTGCCCCTTTCCCCCCCCCTTTCCCCCCTTTCCTCTTATTTTCCTCATATTTCCCCCTTATTTCCCCCTTATTTTCCCCCTTCCCCCCTTCCCCCCCTTTTCCCCCCTTCCCCCCTTCCCCCCCTTTTCCCCCCTTTCCCCCCCTTCCCCCCTTCCCCCTTTTTTCCCCATATTCCCCCTTATTTCCCCCTTATCCCCTCTTCCCCCCCTTTCCCCCCTTCCCCCTTATTTCTCCCTTATTCCCCCCCTTTTCCCCCCTCTTTCCCCCCCCTTTCCCCCCTTTTCCCCCTTTCCCCTTATTCCCCCCCTTCCCCCCCCTTTCCCCCCCCTTTCCCCCCTTTCCCCCCTTTCCCCTTATTCCCCCCCTTATTCCTCCCCCTTTTCCCCCCCTTTCCCCCCTTTCCCCCTTTCCCCTTATTTCCCCCTTATTCCCCCCTTTTTCCCCCACGTTTTCCCCCCTTTCCTCTTATTTTCCTCATATTTTCCCCATATTCCCCCTTATTTCCCTCTTATCCCCCCTTCCCCCCTTCCCCCTTTCCCCTTATTTCCCCCTTATTCCCCCCCTTCCTCCCCCCTTTCCCCCCTTTCCCCCCTTTCCCCTTATTCCCCCCCTTCCCCCCCCCTTTTCCCCCCCTTTCCCCCCCTTCCCCCCTTTTTTCCCCATATTCCCCCTTATTCCCCCCCCTTTTTCCCCCCTTCCCCCCCCTTCCCCCCCTTTCCCCCCTTTCCCCCCTTTCCCCCCTTTCACCTTATTCCCCCCCTTTTTCCCCCCCTTTTTCCCCCCCTTCCCCCTTTTCCCCCCCTTCCCCCCCTTTTCCCCCATATTCCCCTTATTCGCCCCCTTTTTCCCCCTTCCCCCCTTTCCCCCCTTTCCCCTTATTCCCCCCCTTTTTCCCCCCCTTTTCCCCCCCCTTCCCCCCCTTTCCCCCTTTCCCCTTATTTCCCCCTTATTCCCCCCCATTTCCCCCCCCTTTTCCCCCCTTTCCCCCCCTTTTCCCCCCTTTCCCCCCCTTTCCCCCCTTTTCCCCCCTTTCCCCCCCTTTCCCCCCTTTCCCTCCTTTCCCCCCCTTTCCCCCCTTTTCCCCCCTTTCCCCCCCTTTCCCCCCTTTCCCCCCCTTTCCCCCCCTTTTCCCCCCTTTCCCCCCCTTTCCCCCCTTTCCCCTTATTTCCCCCTTATTCCCCCCCCTTTTCCCCCCCCTTTCCCCCTTTTCCCCCCTTTCCCCCCTTTCCCCCCCTTCCCCCCCTTTCCCCCTTTCCCCTTATTTCCCCCTTATTCCCCCCCTTTTCCCCCCCCCTTTCCCCCCCTTTCCCCCCTTTCCCCCCTTCCCCCCCTCCCCCCCCTTTTTCCCCCCCTCCCCCCCTTATTCCCCCCCCTTTTCCCCCCTTCCCCCCCCTCCCCTCCCATTCCCCCCCCTTTCTCCCCAATTCCCCCCCATTTTCACCTCTCCCCCCCCCCCCTCCCACAGCCTCTTCCGGCCTCTCCCACCTCCCCCTTCCCCCTTGGATCCCCCACCCTGGAGCCCAGGACCCCCCTCCACCTCCACCACCACCACCACCACCACCACCACCACCTCCACCACCACCACCACTTCCTGCGCCGCGCTGGGGCCGACGCTTCCTGGTGGTCCCCGTGGGCGCCGACCCCACCGGCAACGCCGTCGCCCACGTCCTCGCCTCGCGCTTCACCCGCCTCCGCTACTCCATGGGTGCCACCACCACCTCCACCTCCACCTTCTGGGCCTTCTTGAGACCCGGCGAGGTCCTCACCATCCAATTATGGCCACGGCGAGCCTTGACCATCATGGCCACCTCAACCGTCACCGTCTACTACGCCCGCGGTGGCGGCGACGCCGGGCCCTCCGTGGTGGTGGCCGTGCCACCCTTGGGGGACTTCTGCAGCTCCTATCGCCTCCAAGCCCCTCCAGGTGCCACCATCGTCGTGGTGGCACCGGTTGGCGGAGCGGACGTCACCCTGGACTCGCGGCCGTTGGGTGCCGGGGGTTGGCAGAGAGCGCCCGGCTCGGATTTGTGGTGGCAGGAGGTGACGTTGGGTGACACCGAGGGGAGCCTCCGCCTGCAGAACCTCAACGGGACCTTCGGGGTCTTGAGCTACGGAACCCCCCGAGATGAGGTGGTGGCGGAGTGCGAGTGCGGTGAGCGATGGGCTTGGGTGGGCCTGGAGGCTCTTTGGGTTCCATTGGGGTGTTGGAGGCTCTTTGGGTTCCATTGGGGTGTTGGAGGCTCCTTGGTGGATGTTGGAGGCTCTTTGGGTTCCATTGGGATGTTGGAGGCTCTTTGGGTTCCATTGGGGTGTTGGAGGCTCTTTGGGTTCCTTGGTGGTGTTGGAGGCTCTTTAGGTTCCATTGGGATGTTGGAGACTCTTTGGGTTCCATTGGAGTGTTGGAGGCTCTTTGGGTTCCATTGGGGTGTTGGAGGCTCTTTGGGTTCCATTGGGATGTTGGAGGCTCTTTGGGTTCCTTGGTGGTGTTGAAGGCTCTTTGGGTTCCTTGGTGCTGTTGGAGGCTCTTTGGGTTCCATGGTGTTGTTGGAGGCTCCTTGGTGGTGTTGAAGGCTCTTTGGGTTCCATTGGGGTGTTGGAGGCTCTTTGGGTTCCTTTGGAGTGTTGGAGGCTCCTTGGTGGATGTTGGAGGCTCTTTGCGTTCCATTGGGATGTTGGAGGCTCCTTGGTGGTGTTGGAGGCTCTTTGGGTTCCATTGGGGTGTTGGAGGCTCTTTGGGTTCCATTGGGGTGTTGGAGGCTCCTTGGTGGATGTTGGAGGCTCTTTGGGTTCCATTGGGGTGTTGGAGGCTCTTTGGGTTCCATTGGGGTGTTGGAGGCTCTTTGGGTTCTATTGGGGTGTTGGAGGCTCTTTGGGTTCCATTGGGGTGTTGGAGGCTCTTTGGGTTCCATTGGGGTGTTGGAGGCTCTTTGGGTTCCATTGGGATGTTGGAGGCTCTTTGGGTTCCTTGGTGGTGTTGAAGGCTCTTTGGGTTCCTTGGTGCTGTTGGAGGCTCTTTGGGTTCCATGGTGTTGTTGGAGGCTCCTTGGTGGTGTTGAAGGCTCTTTGGGTTCCATTGGGGTGTTGGAGGCTCTTTGGGTTCCTTTGGAGTGTTGGAGGCTCCTTGGTGGATGTTGGAGGCTCTTTGCGTTCCATTGGGATGTTGGAGGCTCCTTGGTGGTGTTGGAGGCTCTTTGGGTTCCATTGGGGTGTTGGAGGCTCTTTGGGTTCCATTGGGGTGTTGGAGGCTCCTTGGTGGATGTTGGAGGCTCTTTGGGTTCCATTGGGGTGTTGGAGGCTCTTTGGGTTCCATTGGGGTGTTGGAGGCTCTTTGGGTTCTATTGGGGTGTTGGAGGCTCTTTGGGTTCCATTGGGGTGTTGGAGGCTCTTTGGGTTCCATTGGGGTGTTGGAGGCTCTTTGGGTTCCATTGGGGTGTTGGAGGCTCCTTGGTGGATGTTGGAGGCTCTTTGGGTTCCATTGGGGTGTTGGAGGCTCCTTGGTGGATGTTGGAGGCTCTTTCGGTTCCATTGGGGTGTTGGAGGCTCCTTGGTGGATGTTGGAGGCTCTTTGGGTTCCATTGGAGTGTTGGAGGCTCTTTGGGTTCCATTGGAGTGTTGGAGGCTCTTTGGGTTCTATTGGGGTGTTGGAGGCTCCTTGGGTTCCTTGGTGCTGTTGGAGGCTCTTTGGGTTCCATTGGGGTGTTGGAGGCTCCTTGGTGGATGTTGGAGGCTCTTTGGGTTCCATTGGGGTGTTGGAGGCTCTTTGGGTTCCATTGGGGTGTTGGAGGCTCCTTGGTGGATGTTGGAGGCTCTTTGGGTTCCATTGGGGTGTTGGAGGCTCTTTGGGTTCCATTGGGGTGTTGGAGGCTCTTTGGGTTCTATTGGGGTGTTGGAGGCTCTTTGGGTTCCATTGGGGTGTTGGAGGCTCTTTGGGTTCCATTGGGGTGTTGGAGGCTCTTTGGGTTCCATTGGGGTGTTGGAGGCTCCTTGGTGGATGTTGGAGGCTCTTTGGGTTCCATTGGGGTGTTGGAGGCTCCTTGGTGGATGTTGGAGGCTCTTTCGGTTCCATTGGGGTGTTGGAGGCTCCTTGGTGGATGTTGGAGGCTCTTTGGGTTCCATTGGAGTGTTGGAGGCTCTTTGGGTTCCATTGGAGTGTTGGAGGCTCTTTGGGTTCTATTGGGGTGTTGGAGGCTCCTTGGGTTCCTTGGTGCTGTTGGAGGCTCTTTGGGTTCCATTGGGGTGTTGGAGGCTCCTTGGTGGATGTTGGAGGGCTCTTTGGGTTCCATTGGGGTGTTGGAGGCTCTTTGGGTTCCTTGGTGCTGTTGGAGGCTCTTTGGGTTCCATTGGGGTGTTGGAGGCTCTTTGGGTTCCATTGGGGTGTTGGAGGCTCTTTGGGTTCCTTGGTGGATGTTGGAGGCTCTTTGGGTTCCTTTGGAGTGTTGGAGGCTCTTTGGGTTCTATTGGGATGTTGGAGGCTCTTTGGGTTCTATTGGGGTGTTGGAGGCTCTTTGGGTTCTATTGGGGTGTTGGAGGCTCTTTGGGTTCCATTGGGGTGTTGGAGGCTCCTTGGTGGATGTTGGAGGCTCTTTGGGTTCCATTGGGGTGTTGGAGGCTCTTTGGGTTCCATTGGGATGTTGGAGGCTCTTTGGGTTCCTTGGTGGTGTTGAAGGCTCTTTGGGTTCCTTGGTGCTGTTGGAGGCTCTTTGGGTTCCATGGTGTTGTTGGAGGCTCCTTGGTGGTGTTGAAGGCTCTTTGGGTTCCATTGGGGTGTTGGAGGCTCTTTGGGTTCCTTTGGAGTGTTGGAGGCTCCTTGGTGGATGTTGGAGGCTCTTTGGGTTCCATTGGGGTGTTGGAGGCTCCTTGGTGGATGTTGGAGGCTCTTTGGGTTCCATTGGGATGTTGGAGGCTCCTTGGTGGTGTTGGAGGCTCTTTGGGTTCCATTGGGGTGTTGGAGGCTCCTTGGTGGATGGTGGAGGCTCTTTGGGTTCCATTGGGGTGTTGGAGGCTCTTTGGGTTCCATTGGGGTGTTGGAGGCTCTTTGGGTTCCATTGGGGTGTTGGAGGTTCCTTGGTGGATGTTGGAGGCTCTTTGGGTTCCATGGTGCTGTTGGAGGCTCCTTGGTGGATGTTGGAGGCTCTTTGGGTTCCATTGGGGTGTTGGAGGCTCTTTGGGTTCCTTGGTGCTGTTGGAGGCTCTTTGGGTTCCATTGGGGTGTTGGAGGCTCTTTGGGTTCCATTGGGTGTTGGAGGCTCTTTGGGTTCCATTGGGGTGTTGGAGGCTCCTTTGGGTTCCTTGGTGCTGTTGGAGGCTCTTTGGGTTCCATTGGGGTGTTGGAGGCTCTTTGGGTTCCATTGGGCTGTTGGAGGCTCCTTGGTGGATGTTGGAGGCTCTTTGGGTTCCAACTGGGTGTTGGAGGCTCCTTGGTGGATGTTGGAGGCTCTTTGGGTTCCAACTGGGTGTTGGAGGCTCTTTGGGTTCCATTGGAGTGTTGGAGGCTCCTTGGTGGTGTTGGAGGCTCTTTGGGTTCCATTGGGGTGTTGGAGGCTCCTTGGTGGATGTTGGAGGCTCTTTGGGTTCCATTGGGGTGTTGGAGGCTCCTTGGTGGATGTTGGAGGCTCTTTGGGTTCCAGGGGAGTGTTGGAGGCTCCTTGGGGGTTCCTTGGGGTCTTGGAGGTTCCATTGGGTTGTTGGAGGCTCCTTGGTGTTCTTGGTGGCTCTTTGGGTCCCATGGAGGTTGTTGAATGTTCCTTGGGCTCCTTGGTGCTCTTGGACCCTCCTTGGCCTCCAGGCTGACGCTGGAGGTCCCCGGAGGTCCCTTTCCTCCTGGTTGTCCCCTCCCCTCGTTCTCACCACCCACCCTCCCTCCCAAGCCGTCCCCGGCGCCCGCTGCCAAGCGGTGCCAGATGCCACCTGCCAGCTCCGCCCCGGCCTCCTCCGCACCTTCTCGGGCGCCGAGGTCCCCCTGCCCGTCCCGTGTCGCTTCGTCCTGGCCAGGAGCTGCCACCGGGGACCTTCCAGGCCTCCCTTCCACCTGGAGCTCCAGGTCCTCGGTGCCGGCGCCGTCTCCCTCCGCCTCCACGTCTACAACCTGACGGTGGCCGCCGCGACGGGCCAGGAGGGTTTCGTCCAGGTGAGGAGCTCCTCTGGGCTCTCCCAAAGTTCTCCAACCTCTCCCATGCTCTTCCTGCCTCTTCCAAGCTCCTGGAGGTTCTTCCACTCATGTCCAAGCTCGGTCAGGCTCTTCCACTCTCTTCCAAGCTCTTCTTCCAAGCTCATCTCGGCTCCTTGAAGCTCATCCAAGCTCTTCCATGCAGGTCCACAATCCATGGTCCTCCAGGTTCTTCCAAGGTCATCCAAGCTCTTCCATGACCATCTATGGTCATCCAGGTTCTTCCAATCTCATCCAACCTCTTCCAATCTCACCCAAGCTCTTCCATGACCATCCAAGCTCTTCCAGCCTCTTCCAATCTCATTCAACCTCTTCCATGACCATCCAAGCTCTTCCAGCCTCTTCCAATCTCATCCAACCTCTTCCAATCTCATCCAACCTCATCCAATCTCTTCCAACCTCATCCAATCTCATCCAACCTCTTCCAACCTCTTCCAATCTCATCCAACCTCATCCAACCTCTTCCAATCTCATCCAACCTCATCCAATCTCTTCCAATCTCATCCAACCTCATCCAATCTCATCCAACCTCTTCCAATCTCATCCAACCTCTTCCAATCTCATCCAACCTCATCCAATCTCTTCCAATCTCATCCAACCTCATCCAACCTCTTCCAACGTCATCCAACCTCTTCCAATCTCTTCCAACCTCATCCAATCTCTTCCAACCTCATCCAATCTCTTCCAACCTCATCCAACCTCTTCCAATCTCATCCAACCTCATCCAACCTCTTCCAATCTCATCCAACCTCATCCAATCTCTTCCAACCTCATCCAATCTCTTCCAATCTCTTCCATGACCATCCATGGTCATCCAGGTTCTTCCAACCTCATCCAGGCTCTTCCAATCTCATCCAAGCTCTTCCATGACCATCCATGGTCTTCCAGCCTCTTCCAATCTCATCCAGCCTCTTCCAATCTCGTCCAACCTCTTCCAACCTCATCCAATCTCTTCCAATCTCATCCAACCTCATCCAATCTCATCCAACCTCTTCCAACCTCTTCCAATCTCATCCAACCTCATCCAATCTCATCCAATCTCATCCAACCTCTTCCAACCTCTTCCAATCTCATCCAACCTCATCCAATCTCATCCAATCTCATCCAATCTCTTCCAATCTCACCCAATCTCATCCAACTTCCTCCAACCTCTTCCAATCTCATCCAACCTCTTCCACGATCATCGAAGTTCTCCCAAGCCCTTCCCTCCTCCCTTTCCCCCCCCCCTTGGTGCCCCCCCAATCCCAATCAATCCCAACGCAATCCCAATCAATCCCAATCCCAATCCCAATCAATCCCAATCCCAATCCCAATCAATCCCAATCCCAATCAATCCCAATCCCTTTCCCCCCCAATCCCAATCCCAATCCCAATCCCAATCAATCCCAATCCCAATCCCAATCCCTTTCCCCCCTCCCTTCAGGTCAACGGCCGCCCCTTCCCTCTCCCGTCCTCCTTCCACGGGCGGCGCCTCCGCCTCTCCGGCCTCGGCAACCGGATCCTCCTGGAGACCGACTTCTCCCTCCGGGTCTCTTCCATGACCATCCATGGTCTTCCAGGCTCTTCCAATCTCATCCAACCTCTTCCAATCTCATCCAACCTCTTCCAATCTCATCCAACCTCTTCCAATCTCATCCAACCTCTTCCAATTTCATCCAACCTCTTCCAATCTCATCCAACCTCTTCCAATCTCATCCAACCTTATCCAATCTCATCCAACCTCTTCCAATCTCATCCAACCTCATCCAACCTCTTCCAATCTCATCCAACCTCATCCAATCTCTTCCAATCTCATCCAACCTCTTCCAATCTCATCCAACCTCTTCCAATCTCATCCAACCTCATCCAACCTCATCCAACCTCTTCCAATCTCATCCAATCTCATCCAATCTCTTCCAACCTCTTCCAATCTCATCCAACCTCATCCAACCTCTTCCAATCTCATCCAATCTCTTCCAATCTCATCCAACCTCATCCAACCTCATCCAACCTCTTCCAATCTCATCCAATCTCATCCAACCTCATCCAACCTCTTCCAATCTCATCCAACCTCATCCAATCTCTTCCAATCTCATCCAACCTCATCCAACCTCATCCAACCTCATCCAACCTCATCCAACCTCTTCCAATCTCATCCAATCTCATCCAATCTCTTCCAATCTCATCCAATCTCATCCAACCTCTTCCAACCTCATCCAACCTCTTCCAATCTCATCCAACCTCATCCAATCTCTTCCAATCTCATCCAACCTCTTCCAATCTCATCCAACCTCATCCAACCTCTTCCAATCTCATCCAACCTCATCCAATCTCATCCAATCTCTTCCAATCTCATCCAACCTCATCCAACCTCTTCCAATCTCATCCAACCTCTTCCAATCTCATCCAACCTCTTCCAATCTCATCCAACCTCTTCCAATCTCATCCAACCTCATCCAACCTCTTCCAATCTCATCCAACCTCTTCCAATCTCATCCAACCTCTTCCAATCTCATCCAACCTCTTCCAACCTCTTCCAATCTCTTCCAATCTCATCCAACCTCATCCAACCTCTTCCAATCTCATCCAACCTCTTCCAATCTCATCCAACCTCTTCCAATCTCATCCAACCTCTTCCAATCTCATCCAACCTCATCCAACCTCTTCCAATCTCATCCAACCTCATCCAATCTCTTCCAATCTCATCCAACCTCTTCCAATCTCATCCCAATCCCAATCCCAATCCCAATCCCAATCAATCCCAATCCCAATCCCAATCCCAATCCCAATCCCAATCCCTTTCCCCTCTCCCTTCAGGTCAACGGCCGCCCCTTCCCTCTCCCGTCCTCCTTCCACGGGCGGCGCCTCCGCCTCTCCGGCCTCGGCAACCGGATCCTCCTGGAGACCGACTTCTCCCTCCGGGTCTCTTCCGTGACCATCCATGGTCTTCCAGGCTCTTCCAATCTCATCCAACCTCTTCCAATCTCATCCAACCTCATCCAATCTCATCCAACCTCTTCCAATCTCATCCAACCTCTTCCAATCTCTTCCAATCTCATCCAATCTCTTCCAATCTCATCCAACCTCATCCAACCTCTTCCAATCTCATCCAACCTCTTCCAATCTCATCCAACCTCTTCCAACCTCTTCCAACCTCATCCAATCTCTTCCAATCTCATCCAACCTCTTCCAATCTCATCCAAC
>JAUMJJ010001239.1:0-20212 GCA_033556795.1 Tapera naevia | reverse complement strand
TTGGCCACGCCCCCTCATCATAGCCCCCTCCCCTCAGGCCACGCCCCCAACCCAGCCCCCTCCCTTCAGGCCATCAGACTCCTCTCAGGCCACGCCCCCATCAAGCCCCTCCCCTTCTCTGAGGCTCCGCCCACTTCCCCTCAGCCCCTCCCCCTTCCCCTCAGCCCCTCCCCTTCCCCTCAGCCCCTCCCCTTCCCCTCAGCCCCTCCCCTTCCCCTCAGCCCCTCCCCTCCCCCTCAAGCCCCTCCCCTTCCCCTCAAGCCCCTCCCCTTCCCCTCAGCCCCCTCCCCTTCCCCTCAGCCCCTCCCCTTCCCCTCAGCCCCTCCCCTTCCCCTCAAGCCCCTCCCCTCCCCCTCAAGCCCCTCCCCTTCCCCTCAAGCCCCTCCCCTTCCCCTCAGCCCCTCCCCCTCAAGCCCCTCCCCTTCCCCTCAGCCCCTCCCCTTCCCCTCAAGCCCCTCCCCTTCCCCTCAAGCCCCTCCCCCTCCCCTCAAGCCCCTCCCCTTCCCCCTCGGCCCCTCCCCTTCTCTCAGGCTCCGCCCACTTCCCTCAAGCCCCTCCCCTTCCCCTCAGCCCCTCCCCTTCCCCATAGCCCCTCCCCTTCTCTCAGGCTCCGCCCACTTCCCCTCAAGCCCCTCCCCTTCCCCTCAAGCCCCTCCCCTTCCCCTCAAGCCCCTCCCCTTCCCCACAGCCCCCCCTTCCTCCTGCCCCTATCTCATTTGCATGTTCTGTCCCTCATTTCACTTCCCCCTCATTTGCATTTCTGACCCTTCTCGGGGCCCCTCATTTGCATACCCCCATTTACGCGCACCAGCTCATTTGCATACACCTGACTTTCAGACCGCCCTAATTTGCATGCCCCACCCCCTCACTTACACGCCATCACCCACCTATCCACCCCACACCCTCTCATCAGCATATCATTTGCATATCACCCCACGCCCAGGACCCTCACTGGCTTAGCCCACCCCTCATTTGCATATCCCAGCCCTCATTTACATCCCCCAAACCTCCACTCCCCCCCCACCCAACCCCTCTGTTCCCACGCCCCGTCCCCTCATTTGCATGCTCCGCCCCCCTCATTTGCATACCAATGATAATGATGAGGACGATGGCGCAGATCACGCCCAGGATGATCATCATCTGCGGGGCAAAGGTCAAAGGTCACTTGGGGGTCACTTGGGGGGGGGGGGGGGGCTTTGGGGTCTTTTGAGCTCCACGAGGACCCTCGGGGCCGGTCCTGGGGGGGTTCAGGGGGGGGTTGAGCCCTCTTTTGGGGCCTTTTGAGGGCGTTCGGCGTCTTTTTTGGGGCACTTTGGGGAGATTTTGCCACCTCCCAGGGGCCTTTGGGATTCGGGGGGATTTGGGGAGCGTTGGGAGATGTTTCTGGGGTGCCTGGGGGGGGCTTCTGGGACCTTCAGGGTGGTTTTGGGGTGGGTTGGGGATGTTTTGGGTCGGTTTGGAGATGTTCTGGGGTGATTTTGAGATGTTTTGAGTGATTTTGAGTTGTTTTAGGTGATTTTGAGATGTTCTGGGTTGGTTTTGAGATGTTCTGGGGTGATTTAGAGATTTTCTGGGGTGTTCTGGAGATGTTTTGGGGTGGTTTGGAGATGTTTTGGGTGATTCTGAGATGTTTTGGGGTGATTTGAGATTTTGGGGGCAATTTGGAGATGTTCTGGGGTGATTTTTTTATGTTTTGGGTTAATTTAGAGATGTTTTGGGGTGTTTGAGGTTTCTGGGGTGATTTTGAGATGGTCTGGGGTGATCTGGAGATGTTTTGGGTGATTTTGAGATGTTTTGGGTTGATTTTGAGGTATTTTGCGTGGTTTTGAGATGTTTTAGGTGATTATGAGAAGTTCTGGGGTGACTGAGATGTTTTTGGTTGGTTTGGAGATGTTCTGGGGTGATTTTTTATGTTTTGGCTGATTTTGAGATGTTTTGGGGTGTTTGAGATGTTCTGGTGTGATTTGGAGATGTTCTGGTGTGATTTGGAGATGTTTTGGGGTGGTTTGGAGATGTTTTGGGTGATTCTGAGATGTTTTGGGGTGATTTGAGATTTTGGGGGCAATTTGGAGATGTTCTGGGGTGATTTTGAGATGTTCTGGGGTGTTTGAGGTTTCTGGGGTGATATGGAGATGTTTTGGGTGATTTTGAGATGTTTTGAGTGATTTTGAGTTGTTTTTGGGTGATTTTGAGATGTTTTGGGTTGATTTTGAGGTATTTTGCGTGGTTTTGAGATGTTGTAGGTGATTTTGAGATGTTCTGGGCTGGTTTTGAGATGTTCTGGGGTGACTGAGATGTTTTGGGTCAGTTTGAAGATGTTCTGGGGTGATTTTTTATGTTTTGGCTGATTTTGAGATGTTTGGGGGTGTTTGAGGCTTCTGGGGTGATTTTGAGATGTTCTGGGGTGGTTTGGAGATGTTTTGGGTGATTCTGAGATGTTTTGGGGTGATTTTGAGATTTTGGGGGTGATTTTGAGATGTCTTGGGTCGGTTTGGAGATGTTCTGGGGTGTTTTGTTATGTTTTGGGATGATTTTGAGATGTTTTGGAGTCTTTGAGATTTCTGAGGTGATTTTGAGATGTTCTGGGGTGATTTAGAGATTTTCTGGGGTGTTCTGGAGATGTTTTGGGTGATTTTGAGTTGTTTTGGGGTGATTTGAGATTTTGGGGGCAATTTGGAGATGTTCTGGGGTGATTTTTTTATGTTTTGGGTTAATTTAGAGATGTTTTGGGGTGATTTTGAGTTGTTTTTGGGTGATTTTGAGATGTTTTGGGTTGATTTTGAGATGTTTTGGGTTGATTTTGAGATGTTTTGGGGTGATTTTGAGATGTTTTGGGGTGATTTGAGATGTTCTGGGCTGGTTTTGAGATGTTCTGGGGTGACTGAGATGTTTTTGGTCGGTTTGGAGATGTTCTGGGGTGATTTTTTTATGTTTTGGCTGATTTTGAGATGTTTTGGGGTGTTTGAGGTTTCTGGGGTGATTTTGAGATGTTTTGGGGTGATTTTGAGATTTTGGGGCAGTTTGGAGATGTCTTGGGTCGTTTTGGAGATGTTCTGGGGTGATTTTTTATGTTTTGGGCTGATTTTGAGATGTTTTGGAGTGTTTGAGATTTCTGAGGTGATTTTGAGATGTTCGGGGGTGATTTAGAGATTTTTCTGGGGTGTTCTGGAGATGTTTTGGGGTGGTTTGGAGATATTTTGGGTGATTCTGAGATGTTTTGGGGTGATTTCAGATTTTGGGGACAGTTTGGAGATGTTTTGGGTCAATTTGGAGATGTTCTGGGCTGATTTTCTATCTTTTGGGGCGATTTAGAGATGTTTTGGGGTGTTTGAGATTTCTGGGTGATTTTGAGGTGTTTTCGGTTGGTTTGGAGATGTTTTGGGTGATTTTGAGATGTTTTCGGGCGATTTGGAGGTGTTTTGGGTGATTTGGAGACCTTTTGGGTGACTTTGAGATGTTTTGGGTCGGTTTGGAGATGTTCTGGGGTGATTTTCTATGTTTTGGGGTGATTTAGAGATGTTTTGGGGTGTTTGAGATTTCTGAGGTGATTTTGAGATGTCCTGGGTTGGTTTGGAGATGTTTTGGGTCAGTTTGGAGATGTTCTGGGATGATTTTCTGTCTTTTGGGGTGATTTAGAGATGTTTTGGGGTATTTGAGATTTCTGGGGTGATTTTGAAATGTTCTGGGTTGGTTTGGAGATGTTTTGGGGTGATTTGAGATTTTGGGGGTGATTTTGAGATGTCTTGGGTCGGTTTGGAGATGTTCTGGGGTGATTTGTTATGTTTTGGGATGATTTTGAGATGTTCTGGGGTGATTCAGAGATTTTCTGGGGTGTTCTGGAGATGTTTTGGGTGATTCTGAGATGTTTTGGGGTGATTTGAAATTTTGGGGGCAATTTGGAGATGTTCTGGGGTGATTTTTTTATGTTTTGGGTTAAGTTAGAGATGTTTTGGGGTGTTTGAGGTTTCTGGGGTGATTTTGAGATGGTCTGGGGTGATATGGAGATGTTTTGGGGTGATTTTGAGATGTTTTGAGTTGTTTTTGGGTGATTTTGAGATGTTTTGGGTTGATTTTGAGGTATTTTGCGTGGTTTTGAGATGTTTTGGGTTTGTTTTGAGATGTTTTGGGTTGATTTTGAGGTATTTTGCGTGGTTTTGAGATGTTTTAGGTGATTTTGAGATGTTCTGGGCTGGTTTTGAGATGTTCTGGGGTGACTGAGATGTTTTTGGTCGGTTTGGAGATGTTCTGGGGTTATTTAGAGATGTTTTGGGGTGTTTGAGGTTTCTGGGGTGATTTTGAGATGTCCTGGGTTGGTTTGGAGATGTTTTGGGTGATTCTGAGATGTTTTGGGGTGATTTTAAGATTTTGGGGGCAGTTGGGAGATGTTTTGGGTCAGCTTGGAGATGTTCTGGGGTGATTTTGAGATGTTTTGGGGTGATTTTGAGATGGTTTGGGTGATTTTGAGATGTTTTGGGTTGATTTTGAGATGGTTTGGGTGATTTTGAGATGTTTTGGGTGATTTTGAGATGTTTTGGGTTGATTTTGAGATGTTTTGGGTTGATTTTGAGATGTTTTGGGTTGATTTTGAGATGGTTTGGGTGATTTTGAGATGTTTTGGGTGATTTTGAGATGTTTTGGGTTGATTTTGAGATGGTTTGGGTGATTTTGAGATGGTTTGGGTGATTTTGAGATGTTCTGGGGCGGTTTGGAGATGTTTTGGGTGATGTTGATAAGTATTGGGTGATTCTGAGATGTTCTGGGGTGTTTGAGATTTCTGGGGTGATTTTGAGATGTTTTGGGGTGGTTTGGAGATATTCTTGAGTGGTTTTGAGACGTTTTGGGTGATTTTGAGTTGTTTTGGGGTGATTTAGAGATTTTGGGGGCAGTTTGGAGATGTTCTGGGGTGATTTTTTTATGTTTTGGCTGATTTTGAGATGTTTGGGGGTGTTTGAGGTTTCTGGGGTGATTTTGAGATGGTCTGGGGTTATTTTGAGATGGTCTGCGGTGATCTGGAGATGTTTTGGGTGATTTTGAGATGTTCTGGGGTGATTTTGAGATGTTTTGAGTGATTTTGAGTTGTTTTAGGTGATTTTGAGATGTTCTGGGCTGGTGTTGAGATGTTCTGGGGTGACTGAGATGTTTTTGGTAGTTTTGGAGATGTTCTGGGGTGATTTTTTTATGTTTTGGCTGATTTTGAGATGTTTTGGGGTGATGGGGTTTCTGGGGTGATTTTGAGATGTTCTGGGGTGATTTGGAGATGTTTTGGGTGATTTTGAGGTATTTTCGGTGATTTTGAGATGTTTTGGATGATTTTGAGATGCTTTTGGGTGGTTTTGAGATGTCAGGTTATTTGGAGATGTTCTGGGGTGGTTTGGAGATGTTCTGGGGTGGTTTGGAGATGTTTTGGGTGATTTTGAGATGTTTTGGGTGATTCTGAGATTTTGGGGGTGATTTTGAGATGTCTTGGGTCGTTTTGGAGATGTTCTGGGGTGATTTGTTATGTTTTGGGATGATTTTGAGATGTTTTGGAGTGTTTGAGATTTCTGAGGTGATTTTGAGATGTTCTGGGGTGATTTAGAGATTTTCTGGGGTGTTCTGGAGATGTTTTGGGTGATTCTGAGATGTTTTGGGGTGATTTGAGATTTTGGGGGCAATTTGGAGATGTTCTGGGGTGATTTTTTTATGTTTTGGGTTAATTTAGAGATGTTTTGGGGTGATTTTGAGTTGTTTTTGGGTGATTTTGAGATGTTTTTGGGTGATTTTGAGATGTTTTTGGGTGATTTTGAGATGTTTTTGGGTGATTTTGAGATGTTCTGGGCTGGTTTTGAGATGTTCTGGGGTGACTGAGATGTTTTTGGTCGGTTTGGAGATGTTCTGGGGTGATTTTTTTATGTTTTAGGGTGTTTGAGGTTTCTGGGGTGATTTTGAGATGTCCTGGGTTGGTTTGGAGATGTTTTGGGTGATTCTGAGATGTTTTGGGGTGATTTTGAGATTTTGGGGGCAGTTTGGAGATGTTTTGGGTCAATTTGGAGATGTTCTGGGGTGATTTTGTATGTTTCGGGGTGATTTAGAGATGTTTTGGGGTGTTTGAGATTTCTGAGGTGATTTTGAGATGTTCTGGGGTGATTCAGAGATTTTCTGGGGTGTTCTGGAGATGTTTTGGGTGATTCTGAGATGTTTTGGGGTGATTTGAGATTTTGGGGGCAATTTGGAGATGTTCTGGGGTGATTTTTTTATGTTTTGGGTTGATTTAGAGATGTTTTGGGGTGTTTGAGGTTTCTGGGGTGATTTTGAGATGTTTTGGGGTGATATGGAGATGTTTTGGGTGATTTTGAGTTGATTTTGGGTGATTTTGAGATGTTTTGGGTTGATTTTGAGGTATTTTGCGTGGTTTTGAGTTGTTTTTGGTGATTTTGAGATGTTTTGGGTTGATTTTGAGGTATTTTGCGTGGTTTTGAGATGTTTTAGGTGATTTTGAGATGTTCTGGGCTGGTGTTGAGATGTTCTGGGGTGACTGAGATGTTTTTGGTCGGTTTGGAGATCTTCTGGGGTGATTTTTTTATGTTTTGGCTGATTTTGAGATGTTTTGGGGTGTTTGAGGTTTCTGGGGTGATTTTGAGATGTTTTGGGGTGATTTTGAGATTTTGGGGCAGTTTGGAGATGTTCTGGGGTGATTTTTTATGTTTTGGCTGATTTAGAGATGTTTTGGAGTGTTTGAGATTTCTGAGGTGATTTTGAGATGTTCTGGGGTGATTTAGAGATTTTCTGGGGTGTTCTGGAGATGTTCTGGGGTGGTTTGGAGATGTTTTGGGTGATTCTGAGATGTTTTGGGGTGATTTGAGATTTTGGGGGCAGTTGGGAGATGTTTTGGGTCAATTTGGAGATGTTCTGAGGTGATTTTGAGATGTTCTGGGGTGATTTAGAGATTTTCTGGGGTGTTCTGGAGATGTTTTGGGGTGGTTTGGAGATGTTTTGGGTCAATTTGGAGATGTTCTGGGGTGATTTTCTATCTTTTGGGGCGATTTAGAGATGTTTTGTGGTGTTTGAGATTTCTGGGTGATTTTGAGGTGTTTTCGGTTGGTTTGGAGATGTTTTGGGTGATTTTGAGATGTTTTGGGGTGATTTGGAGGTGTTTTGGGTGATTTGGAGACCTTTTGGGTGACTTTGAGATGTTTTGGGTCGGTTTGGAGATGTTCTCGGGTGATTTGTTATGTTTTGGGATGATTTTGAGATGTTTTGGCGTGTTTAGAGATTTCTGAGGTGATTTTGAGATGTTCTGGGGTGATTTAGAGATTTTCTGGGGTGTTCTGGAGATGTTTTGGGGTGGTTTGGAGATGTTTTGGGTGATTCTGAGATGTTTTGGGGTGATTTGAGATTTTGGGGGCAGTTTGGAGATGTTTTGGGGTGATTTTTTTATGTTTTGGGTTAATTTAGAGATGTTTTGGGGTGTTTGAGGTTTCTGGGGTGATTTTGAGAGGTTCTGGGGTGATTTAGAGATTTTCTGGGGTGTTCTGGAGATGTTTTGGGGTGTTCTGGAGATGTTTTGGGTGATTCTGAGATGTTTTGGGGTGATTTGAGATTTTGTGGGCAGTTTGGAGATGTTTTGGGTCAATTTGGAGATGTTCTGGGGTGATTTTCTATGTTTTGGGGTGATTTAGAGATGTTTTGGGGTGTTTGAGATTTCTGGGTGATTTTGAGGTGTTTTCGGTTGGTTTGGAGATGTTTTGGGTGATTTTGAGATGTTTTGGGTGATTTTGAGATGTTCTGGGGTGGTTTGGAGATGTTCTGGGGTGGTTTCGTGATGCTCTGGGTGATTTTGAGATGTTTTGGGGTGATTTTGAGATGTTTTGGGTGATTTTCAGATGTTCTGGATGGTTTTGAGATGTTTTGGGTGGTTTTGAGATATTTCAGGGGTGATTATTTTATATTTTGAGGTGATTTTGAGTGTTTTGTGGTGTTTGAGATTTCTCGGGTGATTTTGAGATGTTCTGGGGTGGTTTGGAGATATTCTAGAGTGGTTTTGAGACGTTTTGGGTGATTTTGAGTTGTTTGGGGGTGATTTTGAGATTTTGGGGGCAGTTTGGAGATGTTTTGGGTCAATTTGGAGATGTTTTGGGGTGATTTTTTATGTTTTGGGTTGATTTTGAGATGTTTTGGGGTGTTTGAGATTTCTGGGTTGATTTTGAGATGTTCTGGGTTGGTTTGGAGATGTTTTGAGGTGATTCTGAGATGTTTTGGGTGGTTGAGATCTGGGGTGATTTTGAGGTTTTCTGGGGTGTTTTGAGATGTTTTGGGTGGTTTTGAAACGTTTTGTGGTGGTTTGGAGATGTTTTGGGGCTGTTTTCAGATGTTTTAGGGTGATTTTGAGATGCTTTGGGTGATTTTGAGATGTTTTGGGGTGGTTTGGAGATGTTCTGTGGTGATTTTCAGATATTTTGGGCGATTTGGATATGTTCTGGGGTGGTTTTGAGATGCTCTGGGTGTTTTGAGATGTTTTGGGATGATTTTGAGATATTTTGGGCGATTTTGAGATGTTTTGGGGCACTTTGGGATGGTTTGTGGTGGTTTGGAGATGTTTTGAGGCTGTTTTCAGATGTTTTAGGGTGATTTTGAGATGCTTTGGGTGATTTTGAGATGTTCTGGGGTGATTTTGAGATTTTGGGGGCAGTTTGGAGATGTTTTGGGTTGGTCTGGAGATGTTCTGGGGTGATTTTTTTATGTTTTGGGTTGATTTTGAGATGTTTTGGGCTGATTTGGAGATGTTTTGGGTTGATTTTGAGATGTTTTGGGCTGATTTGGAGATGTTCTGGGGTGAATTTTTTAAGTTTTGGGTTGATTTTGAGATGTTTTGGGCTGATTTGGAGATGTTCTGGGGTGATTTTTTTATGTTTTGGGTTGATTTTGAGATGTTTTGGGCTGATTTGGAGATGTTCTGGGGTGATTTGGAGATGTTCTGGGGTGATTTTTTTATGTTTTGGGTTGATTTTGAGATGTTTTGGGCTGATTTGGAGATGTTCTGGGGTGATTTTTTTATGTTTTGGGTTGATTTTGAGATATTTTGGTTGGTTTTGAAATGTTCCTGGGTGGTTTTGAGACGTTTTGGGGTGATTTTGGAGATGTTTTGGGTGATTTAGAGATATTTTGGGTGGTTTTGAAATGTTTTGGGGAGGTTTGGAGATATTTTGAGGTGGTTTGGAGATGTTCTGGGTTATTTTCAGGTGGGCTGGGGGGCGTTGAAGATGTTTTGGGGTGTTCTGAGGAGGTTTTGGGCCATTTCAGATGGGTTTGGGCTGGTTTGAGGTGGATTTGGGCTGTTTCAGAGTGGTTTGAGCTGATTTGGGGCCATTTCAGAGTGTTTAATGCTGGGTTTTGGGTGGTTTTGGGCTGTTCTGGACAGGTTCTGGGGTTGGTTTGGGCTGTTTTGGAGTGATTTTAGTTGGTTTTGGGCCATTTCAGGGTACTTAAGGCTTGTTTTGTGGTGGTTTTTGTTGGTTTAGGGATGGTCTGAGGTGGTTTTGGGTTGGTTTGGATTGGTTGTTGTTGGTTTTGGGCCATTTCAGGGTGTTTAAGGCTGGTTTTCTTTGGTTTTGGACTGCTCTGTGGTGGTTTTTGTTGGCTTTGGGATGGTCTGAGGTGGTTTTGGGTTGTTTTGGAGCAGTTTTAGTTGGTTTTGGTCCATTTCAGGTTGCTTAAGGCTGGTTTTGTGGAGTGTTTGGTTACTTTTAGGATGGTCTGATGTGGATTTGGGCTGTTTTGGAGTGATTTTAGTTGGTTTTGGACCATTTCAGGGTGTTTAAGGCTCGTTTTGTGGAGTGTTTGGTTACTTTTAGGATGGTCTGATGTGGATTTGGGCTGTTTTGGAGTGATTTTAGTTGGTTTTGGACCATTTCAGGGTGTTTAATGTTGGTTTTAGTTGGTTTTGGGTTGGTTTTTGTTGGTTTAGGGCTGTTTCAGACTGGTTTTGGGGTATGTTTGGGTTGTTTTGCAGTGATTTTAGTTGGTTTTGGGTCATTCTATGATTCTTCTATGAGTCTATGATTCATTTCAGGGTGTTCAAGGCTGGTTTTGTGGAGGTTTTTGTTGGTTTGGGGCTGGTCTGATGTGCTTTGGGTTGCTTTGGAGTGGCTTTAGTTGGTCTGGGGTTGTTTCAGGGTGCTTATGTCTGGTTTTGTGGTTGGTTTTGTTGGTTTGAAGTGGTTTTGGGCTGTTTTGGAGTGATTTTAGCTGGTTTTGGGCAATTTCAGGGTGCTTAAGGCTGGTTTTGTGGCGCTTTTTGTTGCTTTTGGGATTGTCTGAGGTGGTTTTGGTCTGTTTGGACTGGTTTGAATTGGCTTTGAACCATTTCAGGGTGTTTAAGGCTTGTTTTGTGGTGGTTTTTGTTGGCTTTGGGATGGTCTGAGGTGGTTTTGGGTTGTTTTGGAGCGGTTTTAGTTGGTTTTGGACCATTTCAGGTTGCTTAAGGCTCGTTTTGTGGTGCTTTTGGTTGCTTTTAGGATGGTCTGATGTGGATTTGGGCTGTTTTGGAGTGGTTTTAGTTGGTTTGGGGCCATTTCAGGGTGTTTAATGCTGGTTTTAGTTGGTTTTGGGTTGTTTTTTGTTGGTTTTGGGCTGGTTCCAAGTGGTTTTGGGCTGGTTTTAGCTGGTTTGGGGCTAGTTTGAGGAGGTTTGGGGCTGGTTTGAGGTGGCTTTGGGCTGGTTTTAGTTGGTTTTGGGCTGGTTTGAGGTGGATTTGGGCTTGTTTGAGGAGGTTTTGTGCTGGTTTGAGGTGGTTTTGGGCTGGTTTTAGTTGGCTTTCTGCTGGTTTGAGGAGGTTTTGTGCTGGTTTGAGGTGGTTTTGGGCTGGTTTTAGTTGGCTTTCTGCTGCTTTGAGGTGGTTTTGGGCTGGTTTGAGGTGGTTTTGGGCTGGTTTGAGGTGGTTTTGGGCTGGTTTGAGGAGGTTTTGTGCTGGTTTTGGGCTGTTTTTGTGCCGTTTTGAGGTGGTTTTGTGGTAGTTTTAGTTGGTTTTGTGGTGGTTTTAGTTGGTTTTGAGCTGGTCTAAGGTGGTTTTGGGCCGGTTTGAGGTGGTTTTGGGCTCGTTTGAGGACGTTTTGTGCTGGTTTGAGGTGGTTTTGGGCTGGTTTGAGGTGGGTTTGGGCTGGTTTTGGCTGTTTTTTGGCATGGTTCGAAGTGGTTAGTGGCCGTTTTGAGGTGGTTTTGTGCTGTTTTGAGGTGGTTTTGTGGTGGTTTTAGTTGGTTTTGTGGTGGTTAGAGGTGGTTTTGGGCTCGTTTGAGGACGTTTTGGGCTCGTTTGAGGTGGTTTTGTGCTGGTTTTAGTTGGCTTGGGGCTGGTTTGAGGTGGTTTAGGGCTGGTTTGAGGTGGTTTTGGGCCATTTTGAGGTGGTTTTGGGCCATTTTGAGGTGGTTTTGGGCTGGTTTTACTTGGTTTTGTGCTGATTTGAGATGGTTTTGTGCTCGTTTGAGGAGATTTTGTGGCAGTTTGAGGTGGTTTTGGGCTGGTTTGAGGTGGTTTGTGGCTGGTTTTGGGCTGTTTTGAGGTGGTTTGTGGCTGGTTTTGGGCTGTTTTGAGGTGGTTTTGTGCTGGTTTGAGGTGGTTTTGTGCTGGTTTTAGTTGGTTTTGTGCTGGTTTTAGTTGGTTTTGTGCTGGTTTTAGTTGGTTTTGTGCTGGTTTTAGTTGGTTTTGTGCTGGTTTTAGTTGGTTTTGTGCTGGTTTTAGTTGGTTTTGGGCCGATTTGAGGTGGATTTTGGCCAGTTTGAGGTGGTTTTGGGCTGGTTTGAGGTGGTTTTGGTCCGGTTTGAGGTGGTTTTGGTCCAGTTTTAGTTGCTTTTGGGCTGGTTTGAGGTGGTTTTGGTCCAGTTTTAGTTGCTTTTTGGCTGGTTCGAGGTGGTTTGGGGCCGGTTCGAGGTGGTTTGGGGCTGTTTCGGACTGGTTTTGGGGTGGGTTTGGGTCGTTTTTTGGGGTGTTTTGGGGCTCACCTTGAGGTTCTTCCACCAGTACTTGCGCTTGAGCTTGGCGGCGCTGGTCTCGAACTGGGAGGCGCCGGCCTGGAGCGCGTCGGCCCGGTCGTCGAGCTCCGACAGCTTCTGGTCCCTCTCCAGCACCTTGTCCACGTTCACCCGCATGATGTCCACCACCTGAGGGGTCAAAGGGCACCGGGGCAGGGGTCACGAGGGGGAAAAGGGGTCACGAGGGGGGAAAAGGGGTCACGAGGGGGGAAAAGGGGTCACGAGGGGGGAAAAGGGGTCACGGGGAGGGAAAAGGGGTCACGAGGGGGGGAAAAGGGGTCACGAGGGGGGGGAAAGGGGTCACGAGGGGGGGGAAAGGGGTCACGAGGAGGGAAAAGGGGTCAAGAGGGGGGGCAGAGGTCACGAGGAGGAAGAAGGGGTCACGAGGGGGGGCAGAGGTCACGAGGAGGGAAAAGGGGTCACGAGGAGGGAAAAGGGGTCACGAGGGGGGGCAGAGGTCACGAGGAGGGAAAAGGGGTCACGAGGAGGTAAAGGGGTCACGAGGAGGGAAAAGGGGTCACGAGGGGGGGGCAGAGGTCACGAGGAGGGAAAAGGGGTCACAACGAGGGAAAAGGGGTCACGAGGGGGGGAAAAGGGGTCACGAGGAGGGAAAAGGGGTCACGAGGAGGGAAAAGGGGTCACGAGGGGGGGAAAGGGGTCACGAGGGGGGGCAGAGGTCACGAGGAGGGAAAAGGGGTCACGAGGGGGGAAAAGGGGTCACGAGGGGGGGGCAGAGGTCACGAGGAGGGAAAAGGGGTCACGAGGGGGGAAAAGGAGTCACGAGGGGGGGAAAGGGGTCACGAGGGGGGGAAAGGGGTCACGAGGAGGGAAAAGGGGTCACGAGGGGAGAAAAGGGGTCACGAGGGGGGAAAACGGGTCACGAGGGGGGGCAGAGGTCACGAGGGGGGGCAGAGGTCACAAGGAGGGAAAAGGGGTCACGAGGGGGGGAAAGGGGTCACGAGGGGGGGCAGAGGTCACAAGGAGGGAAAAGGGGTCACGAGGGGGGAAAAGGGGTCACGAGGGGGGGCCAGAGGTCACGAGGGGGGAAAAGGGGTCACGAGGAGGGAAAAGGAGTCACGAGGGGGGGGCAGAGGTCACGAGGAGGGAAAAGGGGTCACGAGGAGGGAAAAGGGGTCACGAGGGGGGAAAAGGGGTCACGAGGAGGTAAAGGGGTCACGAGGGGGGAAAAGGGGTCACGAGGGGGGGGCAGAGGTCACGAGGGGGGGAAAAGGGGTCACGAGGGGAGGCAGAGGTCACGAGGGGGGAAAAGGGGTCACGAGGGGGGGAAAAGGGGTCACGAGGGGGGGAAAAGGGGTCACGAGGGGGGGCAGAGGTCACGAGGGGGGAAAAGGGGTCACGAGGGGGGGAAAGGGGTCACGAGGAGGGAAAAGGGGTCACGAGGAGGGAAAAGGGGTCACGAGGAGGGAAAAGGGGTCACGAGGGGGGGCAGAGGTCACGAGGAGGAAGAAGGGGTCACGAGGGGGGAAAAGGGGTCACGAGGGGGGGAAAGGGGTCACGAGGGGGGAAAAGGGGTCACGAGGGGGGGGGCAAAGGGGTCACGAGGGGGGGGCAGAGGTCACAACGAGGGAAAAGGGGTCACGAGGGGGGGAAAAGGGGTCACGAGGGGGGGAAAAGGGGTCACGAGGGGGGAAAAGGGGTCACGGGGGGGAAAAGGGGTCACGAGGAGGGAAAAGGGGTCACGAGGGGGGGCAGAGGTCACGAGGGGGGGGCAGAGGTCACGAGGAGGAAGAAGGGGTCACGAGGGGGGGGTCACCAGAGGGCAGGGGTCATGGGGAGGGGTCAAGGTCAGAGGTCATGGGATGGGACCAGAGGTCAGAACAGGGTTCACGGCACCCGGGGTCAAAGGGAGGGGGTGCTTCCTCCTTTCAAGCCCCACCCCCTTCCCCCAGGCCAATCAGACCCCTCCCCTAAGGCCACACCCCACCAATCAGACTCCTCCCCTCGGGCCCCACCTGCCATTTAGGCCCCTCCCCTATGATCCCACCCCCAGCCAATCAGACCCCCTCCCCAAGCCCCGCCCCATCCCCTCAGGTCTCACCCCCTCAGGCCCTCACCCCAGCCAATCAGGCCCCTCCCCAATTAAGCCCCGCCCCTTCAGCCCCCAGGCCAATCAGAGCCTTTCCCATGCCCCACCCCCAATCAGGCCCCGCCCCTTCAGTCCCCCAGGCCAATCAGAGCCCTTCCCAAGCCCTGCCCCAATTAGGCCCCGCCCCTCAGCCCCCTCACCCCAGCCAATCAGGCCCTTCCCCAAGCCCCGCCCCTCCCCTCACATCTCACCCTCTCAGGCTCTCACACCAGCCAATCAGGGCTCTCCCCAAAGCCCCCACCCCCTTCCCTCAGCCCCCCTCCCCAGCCAATCAGACCCCACCCCCTTCCCTCAGCCCCCCTCCCCAGCCAATCAGGCCCCTCCCCAAGCCCTACCCCCTCCCCTCAGGCTTCACCCCCGCCAATCACCCCCCCATCAGGCCCCGCCCCTTCAGCCCCTTGGCCAATCAGAGCCCTTCCCAAGCCCTGCCCCCAATTAGGTCCCACCCCTCAGCCCCCCATCCCAGCCAATCAGACCCCACCCCCTTCCCCTCAGACCCCCTTCCTTCAGCCAATCAGACCCCGCCCCTTCCCCTCAGCCCCCCTCCCCAGCCAATCAAGACACCGCCCCCTTCCCTCAGCTCCCCTCCCCAGCCAATCAGACCCCACCCCCTTCCCTTTAGCCCCTCCTCCCCAGCCAATCAGACCCTGCCCCTTCCCTCAGCCCCCCCTCCCCAGCCAATCTCCCCCCTCCCCAGCCAATCAGCCCCCGCCCCCTTCCCTCAGCCAATCAGACCCCACCCCCTTCCCTCAGCCCCCCTCCCCAGCCAATCACACCCCACCCCCTTCCTTTAGCCCCCCCTCACCCCAGCCAATCAGACCCCGCCCCCTTCCCTCATCCCTCCTCCCCAGCCAATCAGACCCCACCCCCTTCCCTCAGCCCCCCTCCCCAGCCAATCAGACCCTGCCCCCTTCCCTCAGCCCCCCTCCCCAGCCAATCAGACCCCGCCCCCTTCCCCCTCAGCCCCCCCAGCCAATCAGACCCCACCCCCTTCCTTTAGGCCCTCCCCAGCCAATCAGACCCCACCCCCTTCCCTCAGCCCCCCTCCCCACCCAATCAGACCCCGCCCCCTTCCCCCTCAGCCCCCCTCCCCAGCCAATCAGACCCCACCCTCTTCATTTAGCCCCTCCTCCCCAGCCAATCAGACCCCGCCCCCTTCCCTCATCCCTCCTCCCCAGCCAATCAGACCCCGCCCCCTTCCCTCATCCCTCCTCCCCAGCCAATCAGACCCCGCCCCTTCCCCTCAGCCCCCCCTCCCCAGCCAATCAGCCCCCCCCAGCCAATCAGACCCCGCCCCCCTCCCCTCAGCCCCCCTCCCCAGCCAATCAGACCCCGCCCCCTCCCCCTCCGCCCCCCTCCCCAGCCAATCACGCCCTCCCCAGCCCCTGGCCCCGCCCCCTCCCCTCAGGCCCCGCCCACCTCATCCACTTGCGCCTGGGTCTGCTGCAGCCGCCGGTTGCTGGTGAGGTTGGGGGGGGGGCGCGGGGGGACCCCCCTCTCCGGCGGGGGGGGGCCGCGGGGGGGGCCGAGGGCGCCGACCTGGGGGGGGGGGGGGCAAAGGTCAAAGGTCACAGCCCCAGTAACCCCAGTCACTTCCCAGTGCTCCCAGTGCCCCTAAAGCCTCACCCCCCTCGCTCTCTCCCAGTGCCCCCAGGGCGGCCTCAGGGCACTTCCAAGGCCCTCCCAGTGCTCCCAGTCCTTCCCAGTGCTCCCCACATTGCTCCCAGTCCTTCCCAGTCTCCCCACTCCCTCCCAGTCCTTCCCAGTGCTCCCCACAGTGCTTCCAGTCCTTCCCAGTCTCCCCACTCCCTCCCAGTCCTTCCCAGTGCTCCCCACAGTGCTCCCAGTCCTTCCCAGTGCTCCCCACAGTGCTCCCAGTCCTTCCCAGTCTCCCCACTCCCTCCCAGTCCTTCCCAGTGCTCCCCACAGTGCTCCCAGTCCTTCCCAGTGCTCCCCACAGTGCTCCCAGTCCTTCCCAGTCTCCCCACTCCCTCCCAGTCCTTCCCAGTGCTCCCCACATTACTCCCAGTCCTTCCCAGTGCTCCCCACAGTGCTTCCAGTCCTTCCCAGTGCTCCCCACTCCCTCCCAGTCCTTCCCAGTCTCCCCACTCCCTCCCAGTCCTTCCCAGTGCTCCCCACATTGCTTCCAGTCCTTCCCAGTCTCCCCACTCCCTCCCAGTCCTTCCCAGTGCTCCCCACAGTGCTTCCAGTCCTTCCCAGTTTCCCCACTCTCTGTGTTCCCAGTCCCCCCACTCCCTCCCAGTGCTCCCAGTCTCCCCACAGTGCTCCCAGTCCTTCCCAGTCCCCCCACAGTGCTCCCAGTCCTTCCCAGTCTCCCCACAGTGCTTCCAGTCCTTCCCAGTCCCCTCACTCCCTCCCAGTCTCCCCACTCCCTCCCAGTCCTCCCAGTGCCCCCAGGCTTTCTCAGTCCCCCCACTCCCTCCCAGTCCTTCCCAGTCCCCTCACTCCCTCCCAGTGCTCCCCACATTGCTCCCAGTCCTTCCCAGTCTCCCCACTCTCTCTCAGTGTTCCCAGTCCCCCCACTCCTTCCCAGTGCTCCCAGTCCTTCCCAGTCCCCCACTCCCTCCCAGTGCTCCCCACATTGCTCCCAGTCCTTCCCAGTCTCCCCACTCCCTCCCAGTGCTCCCAGTCCTTCCCAGTGCTCCAATCCTTCCCAGTCCCCCCGCTCCCTCCCAGTGCTCCCAGTCCTTCCCAGTGCTCCAATCCTTCCCAGTCCCCTCACTCCCTCCCAGTGCTCCCCACATTGCTCCCAGTCCTTCCCAGTCTCCCCACTCTCTCTCAGTGTTCCCAGTCCCCCCACTCCCTCCCAGTGCTCCCAGTCCTTCCCAGTCTCCCCACTCCCTCCCAGTGCTCCCAGTCCTTCCCAGTGCTCCAATCCTTCCCAGTCCCCCCGCTCCCTCCCAGTGCTCCAATCCTTCCCAGTCTCCCCACTCCCTCCCAGTGCTCCCAGTCCTTCCCAGTGCTCCAATCCTTCCCAGTCCCCCCACTCCCTCCCAGTGCTCCCAGTCCTTCCCAGTCTCCCCACTCCCTCCCAGTGCTCCCCACAGTGCTTCCAGTCCTTCCCAGTCCTCCCACTCCCTCCCAGTGCTCCCAGTCCTTCCCCTCCCTCCCAGTACTGTGTCCTCCCAGTGACCCCTCCCCTGTGCTCCCAGTCCTCCCACTCCCCCCCAGTGTCCTCCCAGTGCCCCAGTGCCCTCCCAGTGCCCAACAGCGACCCCAGGTCCCAGTCCCCCCAGTGCCCCATAATGACCCCAGTGCCCTCCCAGTGGCCCCTTTCTCTCCCAGTGCCCCCAGCATTCCCAGTGCCCCCCCCAACTCCCAGTGACCCTGTGATCTCCCAGTCCCCCCAGTATTCCCAGTGCCCCCCCATCCTCCCAGTCCCCCCCCTCGACTTTCCAGCGACCCTTTTCTCTCCCAGTCCCCCCAGTGTTCCCAGTGCCCTCCCCACCTCCCACTGACCCTCTTCTCTCCCAGTCTCCCCACTGTTCCCAGTACCCCCCAGCGACCCCAATCCCCCCCAACCCCCCGCAGCGACCCTTTTGTCTCCCAGTTCCCCCAGTGTTCCCAGTGCCCTCCTCCTCCCAGTGCCTCTTTTCTCTCCCAGTCCCCCCAGTGACCCTTTTCTCTCCCAGTCCCCCGGTGCCCCCCCCACCTCCCAGTGGCCCCTTTTGTCTCCCAGTCCCCCCCAGTGTTCCCAGTGCTTTCCCAGTGCCCTCCCAGTTACCCTTTTGTCCCCCAGTCGTCCCCCCCCCCACCTCCCAGTGGCCCCTTTTGTCTCCCAGTTCCCCCAGTTCCCAGTGCTCTCCCAGTGCCCTCCCAGTTACCCTTTTGTCCCCCAGTCGTCACCCCCCCACCTCCCAGTGGCCCCTTTTGTCTCCCAGTTCCCCCAGTGTTCCCAGTGCTCTCCCAGTGCCCTCCCAGTTACCCTTTTGTCCCCCAGTCGTCCCCCCCCCCTCCTCCCAGTGGCCCCTTTTCTCTCCCAGTGCCCTCCCAGTTCCCCCCCCTTGCCCAGGTCCTGCAAGGGAGAGGTAGGTTTTGGGGAGGGGGGGTCCCCAGTCCCTCCCAGTTTCTCCCATTTCCTCCCAGTGCCCCCCCCCAACACCAGGTCCTGCAGGGGAGGGGCAGGTCTTGGGGGGCAGTTTGGGGGGGGGGGGGGTCCCAGTGCCTCCCAGTGTCCCCCTCCCTGGCTCCCTCCCAGTGCTGGGGTCTGGGGGGGGGCAGGGCCAGGGTCTGGGGGGGTCTTGTGGTCCCCGGGGGTCCCTGTGGGTGCTGGGGGGGGGGTTGGGGGGGTCCTTGTGGGTGCTGGGGGGGGTCAGGGGGGCTCCTGTAGCCCTCGGGGTCTCGGTGGGTGCCATGGGGGGGGGGGGGGGTTCAGGGGGTCCTTGTGGGTCAGGGGTCTCTGTGGGGGTTGGGGGTCCCTCTGGGTGCAGGATGGGGGGGTCGGGGGTCCCCGTGGGTGTCGGAGGGGGATGGGGGTGGGGGGTCCTTGTGGGTCTGGGTGGGATGGGGGGGGGTTCCTGGAGCCCCCGGGGTCCCCGTGGGTGCTGGGGGCGGGGGGGGGGGAGGTTCAGGGGTCCCCGTGGGTGTCGGAAGGGGATGTGGGTGGGGGGGGTCCTTGGGGGTCGGGGGTCTCTGTGGGGGTTGGGGGGGACATCGGGGGTCCTTGTGGGTGCTGAGGGGGGGGTTGGGGGGTTCTTGTGGGTGCTGGGGGGGGGTCAGGGGGGCTCCTGTAGCCCTCGGGGTCTCGGTGGGTGCCATGGGGGGGGGGGGTCAGGGGGTCCTTGTGGGTCGGGGGTCTCTGTGGGGGTTGGGGGTCCCTCTGGGTGCAGGATGGGGGGGTCGGGGGTCCCCGTGGGTGTCGGAGGGGGATGGGGGTGGGGGGGTCCTTATGGGTCAGGGGTCTCTGTGGGTGGGGGGGGGTGGGATGGGGGGGGTCCTGGAGCCTCCGGGGTCCCCGTGGGTGCTGGTGGGGGGGGGGTTCAGGGGTCCCCGTGGGTGTTGGGGGGGGATGTGGGGGAGGGTCCTTGCGGGTCGGGGGTCTCTGTGGGTGCCGAGGGGGTTCCTGGAGCCCCCGGGGTCCCTGGGGGCGGGGTTGGGGGTCCCCATGGGTGCCTGGGGGGGGGGGGGGTGTCGGGGGTCCCCGTGGGTGTCGGAAGGGGATGTGGGTGGGGGGGGGTCCTTGTGGGTCTGGGGTCTCTGTGGGGGTTGGGGGGGGGATGTTGAGGGTCCTTGTGGGTGCCGAGGGGGGGGTTGGGGGGGTTCTTGTGGGTGCTGGGGGGGGTCATGGGGGCTCCTGTAGCCCCCGGGGTCTCGGTGGGTGCCATGGGGGGGGGGGGGTTCAGGGGGGTCCTTGCGGGTCAGGGGTCTCTGTGGGGGTTGGGGGTCCCTCTGGGTGCAGGATGGGGGGGTCAAGGGTCCCCGTGGGTGTCAGAAGGGGATGTGGGTGGGGGGGGTCCTTGTGGGTCTGGGGTCTCCGTGGGTGGGGGGGGTGGGATGGGGGGGGGTCCTGGAGCCTCCGGGGTCCCCGTGGGTGCTGGTGGGGGGGGGGTTCAGGGGTCCCCGTGGGTGTTGGGGGGGGATGTGGGGGAGGGTCCTTGCGGGTCGGGGGTCTCTGTGGGGGTTGGGGGGGGTCACTGCAGATGCAAGGGGGGGGTCGGGGGTCCCCCGTGGGTGCGGGGGGGGATGTTGGGGGTCCTTGTGGGTGCTGAAGGGGGGTCGGGGGGGGGGGTTCTTGTGGGTGCTGGGGGGGGGTCAGGGGGGCTCCTGTAGCCCCCGGGGTCTCGGTGGGTGCCGGGGGAGGTGTCAGGGGGTCCTTGCGGGTCAGGGGTCTCTGTGGGGGTTGGGGGTCCCTCTGGGTGCAGGATGGGGGGGGTCCTCGTGGGTCAGGGGTCTCCGTGGGTGCGGGGGGGGGGGGGGTTCGGGGGGGTCTCTGTGGGTGGGGGGGGGGGGGTCCTGGGGCCTCCGGGGTCCCCGTGGGTGGCGGGGGGGGGGGGGGGGCTGGGGGGGGGAGGGTGTCCTTGTGGGGCGGGGGTCTCTGTGGGGGTTGGGGGCGGGGGGGTCACTGCGGATGCAAAGGGGGGG
>JAUMJJ010001238.1:7500-40627 GCA_033556795.1 Tapera naevia | reverse complement strand
CGTGGCTCTGGCGCCGGCGCGAACATAAGGGCGGGTGGCAGCGCGGGCCTCCCGTGAGCGCCGCTGGTGTAGTGGTATCATGCAAGATTCCCATTCTTGCGACCCGGGTTCGATTCCCGGGCGGCGCATCCTCCACTTTTTCTCCCCACACTCTTTTCCATTTTCAACCCCCTCTTCAATTCTTTACTATTTCACCTCCTTAATTCGTTTATTTTTATTCCCCCTCATTAATAACTCTTTCGTTTTTATCTTCCCTCTTAAACTCTTTGGTTTTTATCTTTCTCCTTATCTATTTTATTTTTATTCCCCCTTTAATATTTTCTTTTTATTCTACTCCTTAATTTATCTTCCTCTTTAATAATTCTTTTAGTTTTTATCCCCTCCTTAATTCTCTTATTTTATTCCCCCTCTTTAACAATTCTCTTATTTTTATCCCACTCCTTAATTTGTTACCCCTCTCCTTAATAACTCTTTCCTTTCATTGCCGCTCCTTAATTCTTTGATTTTTGTTCTCCTCTTTAATTCTTCGATTTTTATTCTCCTCTTTAATTCTTTGTTTTTTTATTCTCCTCTTTAATTCTTCGACTTTTATTCTCCTCTTTAATTCTTTGTTTTTTTTATTCTCCTCTTTAATCTTCGATTTTTATTCTCCTCCTTAATTCTTTGATTTTTATTCTCCCTCCTTAATAATTCTTTTATTTTTATCCCACTCCTTAATATTTTACCCCTCTTCTTAATAACTTTTTATTTTGTTTTCCCCGCTTTAACTCTTTGATTTTTATCCTCCTCCTTAATTCTTTCATTTCGCCTCTTCCTTACCTTTTTCATTTTTGTCTGCCTTCTTAATAATGCCTTTACTTCTATTCTCTTCCTCACTCTCGACTTTTATCCCCCTCCTTAGTAATTCTTTTCTTTTATTTTTATTCTCTTCCTCATCTTTTTCATTTTTATCCTCATCCTTAATAAATATTTTTATTCTCTTCCTTACCTTTTTGACTTTTATCCCCCTCCTTAGTAGTTCTTTTATTTTTATTCTCTTCCTTACCTTTTTCACTTTTATCCCCCTCCTTAGTAGTTCTTTTATTTTTATTCTCTTCCTTACCTTTTTCACTTTTATCCTCCTCCTTAATAATTCTTTTATTTTTATTCTCTTCCATACCTTTTTCATTTTTACCCTCCTCCTTAATTTTCCTTTTACCCCTCTCTTTCTCTCACCAATCTCACGCACATTCTGCTACTTTCCAAGGACTAATCTTAATTTCATTATAAACCTCACAACAGCCAAGTCTTTGCTAATTAGACCGTCAGAGCCAGTTCTCTGTGCGATTTTGCATTCTTAGATAAGGGAAGAATTATTACCTGGGCACAGCACTATTAAAAATAAATATTATTAGAAAAAGAGTCTGCGTTTGTCTTAATTTTTTAAAAATACCATTACTTAGTGTGGAATTGAAGTTAGGTAGGGATTTAAATTTGTAGGGATTTAAATTTGTAGGGATTTAAATTTGTAGGGATTTAAATTTGTAGGGATTTAAATTTGTGGGAATCTAATTTTGTAGAAATCTAATTGTAAAGAAAAGTAATTCTAAAGAAAAGTAATTGTACTTAAATCAAGTTATTCCAGGTTTTGGAACAGTTAATCCTTTCTCGCAGCAGTGCCCCCAGGGGGTGCCGCTCGGTCCTCCAGCGCCAGGGGGCGCGCGTTGCCTCCCCGCCGCGTGGCGGCGCTCCGCGCGTTCTCTGTGGGCGGAAGGGAGGCGCGCAGGCCGCGGGCGGCGCAGTCGGTGGTTGGGAGGGCAGCCATGGCGGAGGGGTTCGAGCACATGGGGCTGGACGGCGGCTGCTGCGGGTGGGTGGGGGCTGGGGGGGGAGGGGGGACACGGGGGACCCTCTGAGGGACTTGGGGGGTCCCTGGGTGGGGAGGGGGCACTGGGGTCCCTCTGGGAACAGGGGGACCCTGAGGGGCTGGGACTTGGGGGTCCCTGGGTGGGGAGGGGGCACTTGGGTCCCTCTGGGAGCAGGGGGACCCTGAGGGCCAGTGTTGTGGGGTCCCTGGGTGGGGGGCACTGGGGTCCTTGTCGGAACAGGGGGACCCCGAGGGGCTGGGACTTGGGGGTCTCTGGGTGGGGAGGGGGCACTGGGGTCCCTCTGGGAGCAGGGGGACCCTGAGGGGCTGGGACTTGGGGGGTCTCTGGGTGGGGAGGGGGCACTGGGGTCCCTGTGGGAAGAGGGGGACCCTGAGGGGCTGGGACTTGGGGGTCCCTGGGTGGGGAGGGGGCACTGGGGTCCCTTTGGAGGTGGGGGGAGGCCATGAAGGGTGGGGGCACCGGGGTCCCTTGGTGGGGAGGAGGCCAGGACACTTGGGGACCCTCTGAGGGTGGGGGGTGTGTAAGGCCGAGATTTGGGGGTCCCTCGGTGGGGAGGGGGCCAGGACCCCAAGGTCCCTCTGGGAGTGAGGTGCTGGGACTTGGGGGTGTCTCGGTGGGGAGGCCCTGGAGGGTGGGGGCACTGCTGTCCCTTGGTGGGGAGGGGACCAGGACACCCGGGGGTCCTTCTCAGGGTGGCACCGGGAGCAGGGGGACCCTGAGGGCCAGGGTTGTGGGGTCCCTGGGTGGGGGGCACTGGGGTCCCTGTGGGAATAGGGGGACCCTGAGGGGCTGGGACTTGGGGGTCTCTGGGTGGGGAGGGGGCACTGGGGTCCCTGTGGGAACAGAGGGACCCTGAGGGGCTGGGACTTGGGGGGTCCCTGGGTGGGGAGGGGGCACTGGGGTCTCTCTGGGAACAGGGGGACCCTGAGGGGCTGGGACTTGGGGGTCCCTTGATGGGGGAGGGGTCCCTGGGGTCCCTCTGGGAACAGGGGGACCCTGAGGGGCTGGGACTTGGGGTCCCTGGGTGGGGAGGGGGCACTGGGGTCCCTGTGGGAACAGAGGGACCCTGAGGGGCTGGGACTTGGGGGGTCTCTGGGTGGGGAGGGGGCACTGGGGTCCCTGTGGGAACAGGGGGACCCTGAGGGGCTGGGACTTGGGGGTCTCTGGGTGGGGAGGGGGCACTGGGGTCCCTGTGGGAATAGGGGGGACCCTGAGGGCCAGGGTTGTGGGGTCCCTGGGTGGGGGGCACTGGGGTCCCTGTGGGAACAGGGGGACCCTGAGGGGCTGGGACTTGGGGGGTCCCTGGGTGGGGAGGGGGCACTGGGGTCCCTGTGGGAACAGGGGGACCCTGAGGGGCTGGGACTTGGGGGTCCCTTGATGGGGAGGGGGCACTGGGGTCCCTCTTGGGAACAGGGGGACCCTGAGGGGCTGGGACTTGGGGGGGTCCCTGGGTGGGGAGGGGGCACTGGGGTCCCCTCTGGGAACAGGGGGACCCTGAGGGGCTGGGACTTGGGGGTCCCTTGATGGGGAGGGGGCACTGGGGTCCCTGTGGGAACAGGGGGACCCTGAGGGGCTGGGACTTGGGGGGTCCCTGGGTGGGGAGGGGGCACTGGGGTCTCTCTGGGAACAGGGGGACCCTGAGGGCCAGGGTTGTGGGGTCCCTGGGTGGGGAGGGGGCACTGGGGTCCCTGTGGGAAGAGGGGGACCCTGAGGGGCTGGGACTTGGGGGTCCCTGGGTGGGGAGGGGGCACTGGGGTCCCTCTGGGAAGAGGGGGACCCTGAGGGGCTGGGACTTGGGGGGTCCCTGGGTGGGGAGGGGGCACTGGGGTCCCTGTGGGAACAGGGGGACCCTGAGGGGCTGGGACTTGGGGGTCTCTGGGTGGGGAGGGGTCCTGGGATCCCTTTGGAGGTGGGAGGAGGCCATGAAGGGTGGGGGCACCGGGGGTCCCTTGGTGGGGAGGAGGCCAGGACACTTGGGGACCCTCTGAGGGTGGGGGGTGGGGGGTGTGTAGGGCCGAGATTTGGGGGTCCCTCGGTGGGGAGGGGGCCAGGACCCCGAGCTCCCTCTGGGAGTGAGGTGCTGGGACTTGGGGGTGTCTCGGTGGGGAGGCCCTGGAGGGTGGGGACACTGCTGTCCCTTGGTGGGGAGGGGACCAGGACACCGGGGGTCCTTCTCAGGGTGGCACCGGGAGCAGGGAGACCCTGAGGGGCTGGGACTTGGGGGTCTCTGGGTGGGGAGGGGCACTGGGGGTCCCTGTGGGAATAGGGGGGACCCTGAGGGGCTGGGACTTGGGGGGTCCCTGGGTGGGGGAGGGGGGCACTGGGGTCCCTCTGGGAACAGGGGGACCCTGAGGGGCTGGGACTTGGGGGGTCCCTGGGTGGGGAGGGGGCACTGGGGTCCCCTCTGGGAACAGGGGGACCCTGAGGGGCTGGGACTTGGGGGGTCCCTGGGTGGGGGGAGGGGGCACTGGGGTCCCTCTGGGAACAGGGGGACCCTGAGGGGCTGGGACTTGGGGGGTCCCTGGGTGGGGAGGGGGCACTGGGGTCCCTCTGGGAACAGGGGGACCCTGAGGGCCAGGGTTGTGGGGTCCCTGGGTGGGGGGCACTGGGGTCCCTGTGGGAAGAGGGGGACCCTGAGGGGCTGGGACTTGGGGGGTGTCTGGGTGGGGAGGGGGCACTGGGGTCCCTCTGGGAACAGGGGGACCCTGAGGGGTTGGCACTGGGATGTCCCTCAGTGGGCAGAGGAACCTGGGGTCCCTCTGGGGTTGGGGGTGCCCACGAAGGGTTGGGACAACGGGGTCCCTTGGGGTCGGGTGCTTCTCGGGTCGGTGTCCCCCTGCCCTGGGGGTGAGGGGTGGCCGTGGGGGCACCGGGGAGCCCGGTTGGTGGCACCTCGAGGGTGTTGTTCCCGCAGGCGGTGGCAGAGCTGGGCTGGGCAACCCCCACGGCCATCCAGGCCGAGGCCATTCCCCTGGCACTGGAGGGCAGAGACCTCCTGGCCCGGGCCAGGACGGGCTCTGGGAAGACTGGGGCATATGGGCTGCCCATGCTGCAGCACCTGCTGAGAGTCAAGGAGGTGAGGGGGGCACGGGGGGCACCGGGGAGGGGGAGAGGAGAAGGTATTTAGGGGACATATGGGGGGGGGGGAGGAGGGGACTGAGGGGTGTTGGGCATGGGGGGCACGTGGAGGGGTCTATGGGGTGTTGGGCATGGGGGGCACGTGGAGGGGGTCTATGGGGTATTGGGCATGGGGGGCACGTGGAGGGGGTCTATGGGGTATTGGGCATGGGGGGCACATGGGGGGGTGTCTATGGGGTGTTGGGCATGGGAGGCACAGCAGGGTGGGCTCTGTGGGGCACATGGGTACCACAGGGTGGGCTCTGTGGGTTTCCAGGGCTCCGTGGGGCACATGGGCACAGCAGGGTGGGCTCCACAGGGCACCAGGAGCAGGGTGGGCTTTGTAGGGCACCAGGAGCAGGGTGGGCTCCGTTGTGGCCCATGGGCACAGCAGGGTGGGCTCTGTGGGGCACCAGGAGCAATGTGGGCTCCGTGAGGCCCATGGGCACAGCAGGGTGGGCTCTGTGGGGCACATGGGCACAGCAGGGTGGGCTCCACAGGGCACCAGGAGCAGGGTGGGCTCCGTGTGGCCCATGGGCACAGCAGGGTGGGCTCCACAGGGCACCAGGAGCAGGGTGGGCTCCGTGAGGCCCATGGGCACAGCCGGGTGGGCTCTGTAGAGCACCAGGAGCAGGGTGGGCTCCGTTGTGGCCCATGGGCACAGCAGGGTGGGCTCTGTGAGGCCCATGGGCACAGCAGGGTGGGCTCTGTGGGGCACCAGGAGCAGGGTGGGCTCTGTAGGGCACCAGGAGCAGGGTGGGCTCTGTGAGGCCCATGGGCACAGCAGGGTGGGCTCTGCAGGGCACCAGGAGCAGGGTGGGCTCTGTGAGGCCCATGGGCACAGCAGGGTGGGCTCTGCAGGGCACCAGGAGCAGGGTGGGCTCCGTTGTGGCCCATGGGCACAGCAGGGTGGGCTCTGTGAGGCCCATGGGCACAGCAGGGTGGGCTCCACAGGGCACCAGGAGCAGGGTGGGCTCTGTGAGGCCCATGGGCACAGCAGGGTGGGCTCCTCAGGGCACCAGGAGCAGGGTGGGCTCCATTGTGGCCCATGGGCACAGCAGGGTGGGCTCTGTGGGGCACCAGGAGCAGGGTGGGCTACCCTGTGGCCCATGGGCACAGCAGGGTGGGCTCTGTGGGGCACCAGGAGCAGGGTGGGCTCTGTAGGGCACCAGGAGCAGGGTGGGCTCTGTGGGGCCCCATGGGCACAGCAGGGTGGGCTCTGCAGGGCACCAGGAGCAGGGTGGGCTCCGTTGTGGTCCATGGGCACAGCAGGGTGGGCTCTGTGGGGCACCAGGAGCAGGGTGGGCTCCGTGAGGCCCATGGGCACAGCAGGGTGGTCTCCATGAGGTGCCAGTGCTCCGTGTGGCCCCATGGGCACAGCAGGGTGGGCTCTGCAGGGCACCAGGAGCAGGGTGGGCTCTGCAGGGCACCAGGAGCAGGGTGGGCTCTGTGTGGCCCATGGGCACAGCAGGGTGGGCTCTGTGGGGCACCAGGAGCAGGGTGGGCTACCCTGTGGCCCATGGGCACAGCAGGGTGGGCTCTGCAGGGCACCAGGAGCAGGGTGGGCTCTGCAGGGCACCAGGAGCAGGGTGGGCTCTGTGAGGCCCATGGGCACAGCAGGGTGGGCTCTGTGGGGCACCAGGAGCAGGGTGGGCTCCATTGTGGCCCATGGGCACAGCAGGGTGGGCTCCTCAGGGCACCAGGAGCAGGGTGGGCTCCCTGTGGTCCATGGGCACAGCAGGGTGGGCTCTGTGGGGCACCAGGAGCAGGGTGGGCTCTGTGAGGCCCATGGGCACAGCAGGGTGGGCTCCACAGGGCACCAGGAGCAGGGTGGGCTCCCTGTGGCCCATGGGCACAACAGGGTGGGCTCCGTGGGGCCCATGGGCACAGCAGGGTGGGCTCTGTGGGGCACCAGGAGCAGGGTGGGCTCCGTGAGGCCCATGGGCACAGCAGGGTGGGCTCCACAGGGCACCAGGAGCAGGGTGGGCTTTGTAGGGCACCAGGAGCAGGGTGGGCTCTGTGAGACCCATGGGCACAGCAGGGTGGGCTCCTCAGGGCACCAGGAGCAGGGTGGGCTCTGTGTGGCCCATGGGCACAGCAGGGTGGGCTTTGTAGGGCACCAGGAGCAGGGTGGGCTCTGTGTGGTCCATGGGCACAGCAGGGTGGGCTCTGTGAGGCCCATGGGCACAGCAGGGTGGTCTCCATGAGGTGCCAGTGCTCTGTGAGGCCCATGGGGCACAGCAGGGTGTTCTCCGCGGGGCTCCGGGTGGCACCGTGCCCACCCCTGCCGCGCCCTGACGCCGGTCGATGGCCGCAGGCGCCGTCGGCGGTGGCGCAGGCGGTGCGGGCGCTGGTGCTGGTGCCCTCCAAGGAACTGGGGCAGCAGGTGGTGCTCAGCCTACGGCACCTGGCAGCGTTCTGTGCCCGCCACGTGCGCGTGGCCGACCTCTGTGCCCACAGCGACCCGGCCGCCCAGCGGTAAGCGAAGGGTGGTACTGGTGGCACTGGGTTGGGGGGGGGGTGGGAGTGGGCACGGGTGGGTGGTGACACGCTGTGCCCCCTCTTTTCCCAGCCCTGTGCTGATGGAGAAGCCTGACGTGGTGGTGGGCACGCCGGCGCGCGTGCTGGCACACCTGGGTGCCCGCAGCCTCAGCCTCAGGCACTCGCTGGAGCTGCTGGTGCTGGATGAGGCTGACCTGCTGCTCTCCTTTGGCTTCGGGGAGGACATCAAGGCCCTGCTCTGGTGAGGGGCACCGAGGGATTGAGGGGGGCACTGCCAGGGCTGGGGGAGGCGTGGGGGGGCACTGCCAGGACTGGGGGGCATCGAGGACAAAGCCTGGGGTTTGGGGACGGTGCCAGAGCGGGGGCACTGCTGGGGCTGGAGGATGTGAGGGGCACTGATGTAGGGGGTGCCAAGGGTTTGGGGGGCACTGCCAGAGGCTTTAGGGGTTGCCAAGGGTTTGGGGGGCACTGCCAGGGCTGGGGGAGGCGTGGGGGGGCACTGAGAGCTCTGGGGGATGTGGGGGGACAAAGCGTGGGGTTTGGGGACGGTGCCAGAGCTGGGGCATCGAGGGTTTGGGGGGCACTGCTGGGGCTGGAGGATGTGAGAGGCACTGATGTAGGGGTGCCAAGGGTTTGGGGGGCACTGCCAGGGTTTTGGGGGGCACTGCCAGGGCTGGGGGGTGTGGGGGGACAAAGCGTGGGGTTTGGGGACGGTGCCAGAGCTGGGGCACCGAGGGTTTGGGGGGCACTGTTGGGGCTGGAGGATGTCAGAGGCACTGATGTAGGGGGTGCCAAGGGTTTGGGGGGGCACTGCCAGAGGCTTTAGGGGGTGCAGAGGGTTTGGGGGGCACTGCCAGGGCTGGGGGAGGCTTGGGGGGCACTGCCAGGACTGGGGGGCATCGAGGACAAAGCCTGGGGTTTGGGGACGGTGCCAGAGCTGGGGCATCGAGGGTTTGGGGGCAATGCCAGGGGCTGGAGGATGTGAGGGGCACTGATTTAGGGGGTGCCAAGGGTTTGGGGGGGCACTGCCAGAGGCTTTAGGGGGTGCCAAGGGTTTGGGGGGCACTGCCAGGGGCTTTAGGGGATGCAGAGTGTTTGGGGGGCACTGCCAGGGACTTTAGGGGATGCAGAGGGTTTGGGGGGCACTGCCAGGGTTTTAGGGGCACTGCCAGGGTTTGGGGGGGCACTACCAGGTGCTTTAGGGGGTGCAGAGGGGTTTGGGGGCACTGCCAGGGTTTTGGGGGGCACTACCAGGTGCTTTAGGGGGTCCAGAGGGTTTGGGGGGCACTGCCAGGGTTTGGGGGGTACTACCAGGTGCTTTAGGGGATGCAGAGGGTTTGGGGGGCACTGCCAGGGTCTGGGGGGGCACTACCAGGTGCTTTAGGGGGTGCAGAGGGTTTGGGGGGCACTGCCAGGGTTTGGGGGGCACTACCAGTTGCTTTAGGGGGTGCAGAGGGTTTGGGGGGCACTGCCAGGGTTTTGGGGGGCACTACCAGGGACTTTAGGGGATGCAGAGGGTTTGGGGGGCACTGCCAGGGTCTGGGGGGGCACTACCAGTTGCTTTAGGGGGTGCAGAGGGTTTTGGGGGCACTGCCAGGGTTTTGGGGGGCACTGCCAGGGTCTGGGGGGGCACTACCAGGTGCTTTAGAGGGTGCAGAGGGTTTTGGGGGCACTGCCAGGTGCTTTAGGGGGTGCCAAGTGTTTGGGGGGCACTGCCAGGGTCTGGGGGGGCACTGCCAGGTGCTTTAGGGGGTGCAGAGGGTTTGGAGGGCACTGCCAGGGGTTTGGGGGGGCACTACCAGGGTTTGGGGGGCACTGCCAGGCTTTGGGGGGCACTGCCAGGGTTTGGGGGGCACTGCCAGGTTTTGTGGGGCACTGCCAGGTGCTTTAGGGGGTGCAGAGGGTTTGGGGGGCACTGCCAGGGTTTGGGGGGGCACTACCAGTTGCTTTAGGGGGTCCAGAGGGTTTGGGGGGCACTGCCAGGGACTTTAGGGGTGCAGAGGGTTTGGGGGGCACTGCCAGGGTTTTGGGGGGCACTACCAGGTGCTTTAGGGGGTGCAGAGGGTTTGGGGGGCACTGCCAGGGTTTTGGGGGGCACTACCAGGTGCTTTAGGGGGTGCAGAGGGTTTGGGGGGCACTGCCAGGGTTTTGGGGGGCACTACCAGGTGCTTTAGGGGGTCCAGAGGGTTTGGGGGGCACTGCCAGGGACTTTAGGGGGCCCAGAGGACTAGGGGGGCACTGCCAGGGTTTTGGGGGGCACTGCCAGGGGCTTTAGGGGGTGCAGAGGGTTTGGGGGGCACTGCCAGGGTCTGGGGGGGGACTACCAGGTGCTTTAGGGGGTGCAGAGGGGTTTGGAGGGCACTGCCAGGGTTTTGGGGGGCACTGCCAGGGTTTTGGGGGGGCACTGCCAGGGTTTTTGGGGGGCACTGCCAGGGTTTTGGGGGGCACCGCCAGGGGTTTTGGGTGACGCTGGGGATTCCAGGAGCTCTGCTGGGACTTGAAGCCACAGAAGGGGCACTGCCAAAGCTTTTTAGGGGGCAGTGCCAGGGCTTGGGGGGGGTCCCCATCACCCCCACCCATGGGTGCTGGCACTGAGCACCCCCATTCCCTTTCCTTTTGGGGTGCCCCCCCCCCCCCCAGCCACCTGCCCAAGATCTACCAAGCGCTGCTGCTCTCGGCCACCTTCAGCCCCGACGTGGAGGCCCTCAGGGAGCTGGTGCTGCACAACCCGGTCAGTTGGCATCTTGGGGGGCACCAGCAGGGCCCGGGGGGGGCACGGGGAGAGGTTTGAGGAGCTCTGGGGTGACTTTGAGGGGCCCTTGAGGGGAGGGGTTTGAGGGGGGGGGGAGAGGGGAGAGATTTGCGGAGTTCGGGGCTCGGAGAGGAGGTTTTGGGGGGTTCTGAGGGGGGTTTGGGGGCTCCAGGGGGAGGTTTTGGGCTCCAGGGGGATGATTGGGGGGTTCAGGGGGAGGTTTTGGGGTTCAGGGGGTGTATGGGGGGGTCAGGGGGAGGTTTGAGGGGTCCAGGGGGACGTTTTGGGGCTCCAGGGGGAGGTTTTGGGCTCCAGGGGGAGGATTGGGGGGCCCAAGGGGAGGTTTTGGGGTTCAAGAGGAGGTTTGAGGGGTTCAGGAGAAGGTTTTGTGGTCCAGGGGGAGGTTTTGGGCTCCAGGGGGAGGTTTTGGGGTTCAGGGGGTGTTTGGGGGGGTCAGGGGGAGGATTGGAGGTCCAAGGGGAGGTTTTGGGGTTCAAGGGGAATTTGGGGAGTTTGGGTGGGTCATGGGGAGGATTGGGGGATCCAGGGGATGTTTGGGGGGTGCAGGGGGAGATTTTGGGGTTCAGGGGGTGTTTGGGAGGTTCAGGGGGAGGCTTGGGGGATCCAGGGGGAGGTTTTGGGGTTCAAGGGGAGGTTTTGGGCTCCAGGGGGAAGTTTTGGGGCTCCAGGGGGAGGATTGGGGGGCCCAAGGGGAGGTTTTGGGGTTCAGGAGGAGATTTTGGGGTTCAAGGGGAGGTTTTGGGCTCCAGGGGGAAGTTTTGGGGGTCAGGGGGAGATTTTGGGGGGTTCTGAGGGGGGTTTGGGGGCTCCAGGGGGAGGTTTTGGGGTTCAGGGGGTTTTTGGGGGGGTCCAGGGGAAGGTTTGGGATTCAGGGGGAGGTTTGGGGGTTCAGGGGGAGGTTTTGGGGTTCAGGTGGTGTTTTGGGGGTCCAGGAGGAGGTTTCGGGGGTCCAGAGGGAGTTTGGGGGGTTCAGGGGAGGTTTGGGGGCTCCAGGGGGAGGTTTTGGGGTTCAGGGGATGTTTTGGGGGGTTCAGGGGGAGGTTTTGGGCTCCAGGGAGAGGTTTTGGGATTCAGGGGGTGTTTGGGGGCTCCAGAGGGAGTTTGAGGGGTTCAGGGGGAGGTTTTGGGCTCCAGGGGGAGGTTTTGGGGTCCAGGGGGTGTTTGGGGGGTCCAGGAGGAGGTTTGGGGTCTCCAGAGGGAGTTTGGGGGCTCCAGGGGGAGGTTTTGGGCTCCAGGGGGAGGTTTGGGGGTTCAGGGGAAGGATTGGGGGGTCCAGGGGGAGGTTTTGGGGTTCAGGAGGTGTTTGAGGGGGTCCAGGGGGAGGTTTTGGGCTCCAGGGAGAGGTTTTGGGATTCAGGGGGTGTTTGGGGGTTCAGGGGGGAGTTTGAGGGGTTCAGGGGGAGGTTTTGGGCTCCAGGGGGAGGTTTTGGGCTCCAGGGGGAAGTTTTGGGGTTCAGGGGGTGTTTGGGGGGTCCAGGAGGAGGTTTGGGGGGGTCCAGAGGGAGTTTGAGGGGTTCAGGGGGAGGTTTTGGGCTCCAGGGGGAGGTTTGGGGGGTTCAGGGGGTGTTTGGGGGTTCAGGGGGAGGATTGGGGGATTCAGGGGGAGGTTTGGGGGTTCCAAGGGAAGGTTTTGGGGTTCAGGGGGTGTTTGGGGGGGTCAGGGGGAGGTTTGGGGGGTCAGGGGGAGGTTTTGGGGTTCAAGGGGAGGTTAGGGGGGTCCAGGGGGACGTTTTGGGGCTCCAGGGGGAGGTTTTGGGGTTCAGGGGATGTTTGGGGGGGTCCAGGGGAAGGTTTGGGATTCAGGGGGAGGTTTTGGGGTTCAGGTGGTGTTTTGGGGGTCCAGGAGGAGGTTTCGGGGGTCCAGAGGGAGTTTAGGGGGTTCAGGGGGAGGTTTGGGGGCTCCAGGGGGAGGTTTTGGGGTTCAGGGGATGTTTGGGGGCTCCAGGGGGAGGTTTTGGGCTCCAGGGGGAGGATTGGGGGGTTCAGGGGGTGTTTGGGGGGTTCAGGGGGAGGCTTGGGGGGTCCAAGGGGAGGTTTTGGGGTTCAAGGGAGGTTTGAGGGCTCCAGGGGGAGGTTTGGGGCGTTCAAGGGGAGGGGTTTTGGGTCCAGGGTGAGGTTTTGGGGTTCAGGGGGAGTTTGGGGGGGTTCAAGGGGAGGGTTTTGGGTCCAGTGGGAGGTTTTGGGGCTCCAGGGGGAGGTTTTGGGGTTCAGGTGGTGTTTGGGGGCTCCAGGGGGACGTTTTGGGGCTCCAGGGGGAGTTTTTGGGTTCCAGGGAGAGGTTTTGGGGTTCAGGGGGGTCTTTGGGGAGTTCAGGGGGAGGTTTTGGGGGTCCAAGGTGAGGTTTTGGGCTCCAGGGGGAGGATTGGGGGTTCCAGGGGGAGGTTTTGGGGTTCAAGGGGAGTTTGGGGAGTTTGGGGGGTCCAGGGGGAGGTTTTGGGCTCCAGGGAGAGGTTTTGGGGTTCAGGGGGAGTTTGAGGGGGTCAGGGGGGAAGTTTTGGGGCTCCAGTGGGAGGATTGGGGGGGGGCCAAGGGGAGGTTTTGGGGTTCAGGGGGGTCTTTGGGGGGCTCCAGGGGGAGGTTTGGGATTCAGGGGGAGGTTTTGGGGTTCAGGGGGTGTTTGGGGGTTCAGGGGGAGGTTTTGGGGGTCCAAGGGGAGGTTTGAGGGGTTCAGGGGGAGGTTTTTGGCTCCAGGGGGAGGTTTTGGGGTTCAGGGGGTGTCTGGGGGGGTCCAGGAGGAGGTTTTGGGGTCCAGAGGGAGTTTGGGGGCTCCAGGGGGAGGTTTTGGGGTTCAGGGGAAGGTTTTGGGGTTCAGGGGGTCTTTGGGGGGGTCAGGGGGAGGTTTGGGGGCTCCAAGGAGAGGTTTTGGGGTTCAAGGGGAGGTTTGAGGGGTTCAGGGGGAGGTTTTGGGCTCCAGGGGGAGGTTTTGGGGTCCAGGGGGAAGTTTTGGGGCTCCAGGGGGAGGATTGGGGGTTCCAGGGGAGGTTTTGGGGTTCAGGGGGAGTTTGGGGAGTTTGGGGGGTCCAGGGGGAGGTTTGGGCTCCAGGGGGAGGTTTTGGGGTTCAGGGGGAGGTTTTGGGGTTAAGGGGGGGGGTTGGGGGTTCAGGTGGTGTCTGGGGGGTCCAGGAGGAGGTTTTGGGGTCCAGAGGGAGTTTGGGGGGTTCAGGGGGAGGTTTGGGGGCTCCAGGGGGAGGTTTTGGGGTTCAGGGGGAGTTTGAGGGGGTCAGGGGGAAGTTTTGGGGCTCCAGTGGGAGGATTGGGGGGGGCCAAGGGGAGGTTTGGGATTCAGGGGGAGGTTTTGGGGTTCAGGGGGTGTTTGGGGGTTCAGGGGGAGGTTTTGGGGGTCCAAGGGGAGGTTTTGGGCTCCAGGGGGAGGTTTTGGGGTTCAGGGGGAGGTTTTGGGGTTAAGGGGGGGGGGTTGGGGGTTCAGGTGGTGTCTGGGGGGTCCAGGAGGAGGTTTTGGGGTCCAGAGGGAGTTTGGGGGGTTCAGGGGGAGGTTTGGGGGCTCCAGGGGGAGGTTTTGGGGTTCAGGGGGAGTTTGAGGGGGTCAGGGGGAAGTTTTGGGGCTCCAGTGGGAGGATTGGGGGGGGCCAAGGGGAGGTTTTGGGGTTCAGGGGGTCTTTGGGGGGGTCCAGGGGGAGGTTTGGGGTTCAGGGGGAGGTTTTGGGGTTCAGGGGGTGTTTGGGGGGTCGGGGGGAGGTTTTGGGCTCCAGGGGGAGATTTTGGGGTTCAGGGGGAGGTTTTGGGGTTCAGGGGGGGGGGTTGGGGGTTCAGGAGGAGGTTTTGGGGTCCAGAGGGAGTTTGGGGGGTTCAGGGGGAGGTTTGGGGGGTTCAGGGGGAGGTTTTGGTGCTCTCAGGGGGTGTCTGGGGCTGCCGAGCCCACTCGGTGCCCTCCGAGTGCCCCCCCAGGGCTGTGCTTTTGGGTGGGCACTGAGGGTGCCCTTTGCCCCGTGCCCACCCCAACCTTTCCCCCCCCCCTCCCTCCATCCTCCCCTCTCCCCCCCCCCCCCCCCCCCCCCCCTTTTCCTGTGGCACAGGTGAGGGTGTGCCCCCCTGAGCCCCCGCTGCCGGGCAGTGCCCAGCTGTGCCAGTTTGTGGTCCGCTGTGGCACCGAGGAGGACAAGTTCCTGCTGCTCTGTGCCCTCCTGAAGCTGCGGCTGCTGCGCGGCCGTGCCCCTGCTCTTCGTGGGCACCCTCGCCCGCTGCTACCGCCTCAAGCTCTTCCTCGAGCAGTTTGGCATCGCCGCCTGCGCCCCTCAACTCCCAGCTGCCCGCACGCTCCCGGTGACACCCCCTGGGCACTGGGAGAGGGGTGGGAGGGGGGAAAAAGGGGTGCCCCGGGGGGTGCCCGAGATAGGGGAAAGGGGTTATAGGGTGCTGTGGGGGTACTCGGGGAAAGAGGAGGCTCTGGGGTGCCAGGGGGAGATGCCCACAGGGGTTGGGAGGCTCTGGTGGTGCCCAGGGAAAGAGGAGGCTCTGGGATGCCAGGGGAGATACCCAAGAGGATTCAGGATGCTCTGGGATGCCAGGGGAGATGCCCAAGAGGGTTGGGACACCCATATGGTGCCCAGGGAAAGAGGAGGCTCTTGGATGCCAAGGGAGATGCCCACAGAGGTTGGGATGCCCTGGTGGTGCCCAGGGAAAGAGGAGGCTCTGGGATGCCAGGGGAGATGCCCACAGGGGTTGGGATGCTCTGGTGGTGTCCAGGGAAAGAGGATGCTCTGGGGTGCCAAGGGAGATACCCAAGAGGATTCAGAATGCTCTTGGATGCCAAGGGAGATGCCCAAGAGGGTTGGGACACCTTGATGGTACCCGGGGAAAGAGGAGGCTCTGGGATGCCACGGGAGATGCTCACAGGGGTTGGGATGCACTTGGATGCCAAGGGAGATGCCCACAAGGGTTGGGATGCTCTGGTGGTGCCCAGGGAAAGAGGAGGCTCTGGGGTGCCAGGGGAGATGCCCACAGGGGTTGGGAGGCTCTGGTGGTGCCCAGGGAAAGAGGAGGCTCTGGGATGCCAGGGGAGATGCCCAAGAGGGTTGGGACATCTTGATGGTACCCGGGGAAAGAGGAGGCTCTGGGGTGCCAGGGGAGATGCCCACAGGGGTTGGGATGCCCTGATGGTGCCCAGGGAAGGAGGATGCTCTTGGATGCCAAGGGAGATGCCCAAGAGGATTCAGAATGCTCTTGGATGCCAAGGGAGATGCCCAAGAGGGTCGGGACACCCATATGGTGCCCAGGGAAAGAGGAGGCTCTGGGATGCCAAGGGAGATGCCCACAGAGGTTGGGATGCCCTGGTGGTGCCCAGGGAAAGAGGATGCTCTGGGATGCCAGGGGAGATGCCCACAAGGGTTGGGATGCTCTGGTGGTGCCCAGGGAAAGAGGATGCTCTGGGATGCCAAGGGAGATGCCCAAGAGGGTTGGGACACCCATATGGTGCCCAGGGAAAGAGGATGCTCTTGGATGCCAAGGGAGATGCCCACAGGGGTTGGGATGCCCTGATGGTGCCCAGGGAAAGAGGAGGCTCTGGGGTGCCAGGGGAGATACCCAAGAGGATTCAGGATGCTCTGGGATGCCAGGGGAGATGCCCAAGAGGGTTGGGACACCCATATGGTACCCAGGGAAAGAGGATGCTGTGGGATGCCAAGGGAGATACCCAAGAGGATTCAGGATGCTCTTGGATGCCAGGGGAGATGCCCAAGAGGGTTGGGACACCCATATGGTGCCCAGGGAAAGAGGAGGCTCTGGGATGCCAGGGGAGATGCTCACAGGGGTTGGGATGCACTTGGATGCCAAGGGAGATGCCCACAAGGGTTGGGATGCTCTGGTGGTGCCCAGGGAAAGAGGAGGCTCTTGGATGCCAAGGGAGATGCCCACAGGGGTTGGGATGCACTTGGATGCCAAGGGAGATGCTCAAGAGGGTTGGGGTGCCCTGGTGGTACCCAGGGAAGGAGGATGCTCTGGGATGCCAGGGGAGATGCCCACAAGGGTTGGGATGCTCTTGGATGCCAAGGGAGATGCCCACAAGAGTTGGGATGCTCTGGTGGTGTCCATGGAAAGAGGAGGCTCTGGGATGCCAAGGGAGATGCCCAAGAGGGTCAGGATGCTCTGGGATGCCAAGGGAGATGCCCACAAGGGTTGGGACATCTTGATGGTACCCGGGGAAAGAGGATGCTCTGGGATGCCAGGGGAGATGCCCACAGGGGTTGGGGTGCCCTGATGGTACCCAGGGAAAGAGGAGGCTCTGGGATGCCAGGGGAGATGCCCAAGAGGATTCAGGATGCTCTGGGATGCCAGGGGAGATGCCCAAGAGGGTCAGGATGCTCTGGGATGCCAAGGGAGATGCCCACAAGGGTTGGGATGCCCTGGTGGTGCCCAGGGAAAGAGGAGGCTCTGGGATGCCAGGGGAGATACCCAAGAGGGTTGGGACACCCATATGGTACCCAGGGAAAGAGGAGGCTCTGGGATGCCAAGGGAGATGCCCGAAAGGTTGGGATGCTCTTATGGTGCCCAGGGAAAGAGGAGGCTCTGGGATGCCAGGGGAGATGCCCACAGGGGTTGGGATGCACTTGGATGCCAAGGGAGATGCCCAAGAGGGTCGGGATGCTCTGGGATGCCAAGGGAGATGCCCACAGGGGTTGGGACACCCTTATGGTACCCAGGGAAATAAGATTCTCTTGGATGCCAGGGGAGGTGCCCGTGGGGGTCAGGACACCCCGGGGATTCCAGGAGGGCACAGGTTGGCCATGGAGGAAGGGCAGGGTGGGGGGCACACCCACCCCCTTGGCAGGGCTGCTGACGGGTGCCCACCTTGTCCCCAGGTGCCACGTCATCGCCCAGTTCAACCGGGGCATCTACGACTACATCGTGGGCACCGACGAGGAGGCGCCAGGGGTGCCCACGGGGCAGCCCCCGCGCAGGGGGCGCAAGGGTCCTGCCCACAGGTGAGCCCCAGGGGGTGCCACCAGTGCCCTGGCACTGGCAACGAGGTCCTGAGGGTGCCAACCAAGACCCTGGGGCTGCCACCAGTTGCCCCCCACCACTGCCAAACGAAACCCAAGGGTGCCACCAGCACCCCGTGGGTGCCACCGAGGTGCCAGCTGTGACATCGAGGCCCATGGGTGCCACTGAAGCCCGAGGGTGCCACCAGCACCCCGTGGGTGCCATCAGCACCCCGTGGGTGCCACCGAGGTGCCAGGGGCTCCACCAGTGACTTTGAGGGGCCCTTGAGGGGGGGGGAGAGGGGAGAGATTTGCGGAGTTCGGGGCTCGGAGAGGAGGATTTGGGGGGTTCTGAGGGGGGTTTGGGGGGTCCAGGAGGAAGTTTTGGGGTTCAGGGGGAGGTTTTGGGGTTCAGGGGGTGTTTGGGGGGGTCAGGGGGAGGTTTTGGGGGGTCCAAGGGGAGGTTTTGGGGTTCAGGTGGTGTTTGGGGGTTCAGGGGGAGGTTTTGGGGTTCAGGTGGTGTCTGGGGGTCCAGGGGGAGGATTGGGGGGTTCAGGGGGAGGTTTGGGGGGTCCAAGGGGAGGTTTTGGGGTCCAGGGAGAGGTTTTGGGGTTCAGGGGGTCTTGGGGGGGGTCAGGGGGAGGTTTTGGGGTTCAGGGGGGGGTTTGGGGGTCCAGGGGGTGTTTGGGGGCTCCAGGGGGAGGTTTTGGGGTCCAGGGGGAGGTTTTGGGGTTCAGGGGGTGTTTGGGGGTTCAGGGGGAGGTTTTGGGGTTCAGGGGGAGGTTTGGGGGCTCCAGGGGGAGGTTTTGGGGTTCAGGTGGTGTTTTGGGGGGCCAGGAGGAGGTTTGGGGGGTCCAGAGGGAGTTTGGAGGGGTCAGGGGGAGGTTTTGGGGTCCAGGGAGAGGTTTGGGGGGTTCAGGTGGTGTTTGGGGGTTCAGGGTAGGTTTTGGGGGTCCAAGGGGAGGATTGGGGGCTCCAGGTGGAGGTTTTGGGGTTCAGGGGGAGGGTTTGGGGTTCAGGGGGTGTTTGGGGGGGTCAGGGGGAGGTTTGGGGGGTTCATGGGGAGGTTTTGGGGTTCAGGGGGTGTTTGGGGGGTCCAGGGGGAGGTTTGGGGGCTCCAGGGGGAGGTTTTGGGGCTCCAGGGGGACATTTTGGGGTTCAGGGGGTGTTTGGGGGTTCAGGGGGTGGTTTGGGGGGTCCAAGGGGAGGTTTTGGGGTCCAGGGGGTCTTTGGGGGGGGTCAGGGGGAGGTTTGGGGGCTCCAGGGGGAGGTTTTGGGGTTCAGGTGGTGTTTTGGGGGGCCAGGAGGAGGTTTGGGGGGTCCAGAGGGAGTTTGGGGGGTTCAGGGGGAGGTTTTGGGGTCCAGGGGGTGTTTGGGGCTCCAGGGGGAGGTTTGGGGGTTCAGGGGGTGTTTGGGGGGTTCAGGGGAGGTTTTGGGGTTCGGGGGGGGGGGTTGGGGGGGTCAGGGGGAGGTTTTGGTGTCCAGGGGGTGTTTGGGGCTCCAGGGGGAGTTTTGGGGTTCAGGGGGAGTTTTGGGGGGTTCAGGTGGTTTTTTGGGGCTCCAGGGGGATGTTTTGGGGTTCAGGTGCCCTGGGGGTGCCCCCAGAGCCCGTGGTGCCCCTGTGGCCCAGGGGGGGGGTTGGCCCAGAGCCGTGCGATGCCCCTCAGCTCTCATGCCCGCAGCGATGCCCTTGTCCCCGAGCTTTCCCCGTGCCCACCACGTCCCCAGGCTGGGCTGGGGGGGTTTCTCTTGCCCAGGCCTCATCCCCACGTGGCCATGGGTGCCAGTGGGTGGTGCCCAACATCTCCCCTCTTGGTTCCCCTGGGGGCTCTGCCGTCACCGTGCCCGGCGTCCCCGTGGGTGGCAGCGCCCACCGTGCCCGCCTTACCCTCGGGGGGGGCTCCCCTTTCCTGGTACCCCTGGTGTCCCAGATGTCCCCAAAGTATACTTTGGGTCACCCCAACATCTCTTGTGCCCTCTTCACCCCCCCACCCTGACCTCCAGCAAGGGCAAGGACCCCGAGTATGGCATCTCCAGGGGCATCGACTTCCAGAACGTGGCGGCCGTCATCAACTTCGATGTGCCCCCGACTGCCAGCGCCTACATCCACCGTGTGGGCAGGTGGGTGGGGGGCACAGAAGGGAGGGGGCAGGGGAAGGGCACTGGGGGACCTGGGGGACCCTCCCACCCACCCTGTGCCCTCTGTGCAGGACAGCTCGGGCCGACAACCCCGGCACGGCGCTCACCTTGGCACTGCCCGAGGAGGAGGAGAGCCTGGCACGGATCGAGGACGCGCTCGTCGGAGGTTGGGGAGGGGGGAATTGAGGAGGGGGAAAGGGGGCATGGAGGGGTACAGGGGGCATGGGGGGGTACAGGGGGCATGGGGGGGTATAGGGGGCATGGGGGGGGTATAGGGGGCATGGGGGGGGTATAGGGGGCATGGGGGGGAGAGGGGGCAATGAGCGGGGACGGGGCATCGGGGGGATGGGGCATCAGAGGGGGCAGAGGGCATTGAGGGGGGCCAGGGGGCATCAATGGGGGGACAAGGGGTGTCAGGGGGCATCAAAGGGGGCCAGGGGGCATCAGGGGGGCCAGGGGGCATCAATGGGGGACAGAGGGCATCAGGGAGGCCAGGGGGCATCAATGGGGGACAAGAGGTGCCAGGGGGCATCAACGTGGGACAGGGGGCATCAGGGGGCCCAGGGGGCATCAATGGGGGGACAAGAGGTGCCAGGGGGCATCAATGGGGGGACAAGGGGTGTCAGGGGCCAGGGGGCATCAACATGGGACAGAGGGCATCAGGGGGGCCAGGGGGCATCAGTGGGGGACAAGAGGTGCCAGGGGGCATCAACGTGGGCCAGGGGGCATCAGTAGGGGACAAGAGGTGCCAGGGGGCATCAACGTGGGACAGGGGGCATCAGGGGGGCCAGGGGGCATCAATGGGGGACAAGAGGTGCCAGGGGGCATCAACGTGGGCCAGGGGGCATCAATGGGGGGATAGGGGGCATCAGGGGGTATGGGGCATTGAGAGGGTACAGGGGGCATCAGGGGGGGATGGGGGCCAATGAGGGGGGACATGGGGCCTTGTGGGGGGGACAGGGGGCATCAACGTGGGCCAGGGGGCATCAATGGGGGACAAGAGGTGCCAGGGGGCATCAACGTGGGCCAGGGGGCATCAGGGGGGCCAGGGGGCATCAATGGGGGACAAGAGGTGCCAGGGGGCATCAACGTGGGCCAGGGGGCATCAACGTGGGCCAGGGGGCATCAATGGGGGACAAGAGGTGCCAGGGGGCATCAACGTGGGACAGGGGGCATCAGGGGGGCCAGGGGGCATCAGTAGGGGACAAGGGGTGCCAGGGGGCATCAACGTGGGCCAGGGGGCATCAGGGGGGCCAGGGGGCATCAATGGGGGACAAGAGGTGCCAAGGGGCATCAACGTGGGCCAGGGGGCATCAATGGGGGACAAGAGGTGCCAGGGGGCATCAACGTGGGCCAGGGGGCATCAGGGGGGCCAGGGGGCATCAGTAGGGGACAAGGGGTGCCAGGGGGCATCAACGTGGGCCAGGGGGCATCAATGGGGGACAAGAGGTGCCAGGGGGCATCAACGTGGGACAGGGGGCATCAAGGGGGCCAGGGGGCATCAGTAGGGGACAAGGGGTGCCAGGGGGCATCAACGTGGGCCAGGGGGCATCAGGGGGGCCAGGGGGCATCAATGGGGGACAAGAGGTGCCAGGGGGCATCAACGTGGGCCAGGGGGCATCAGGGGGGCCAGGGGGCATCAGTAGGGGACAAGAGGTGCCAGGGGGCATCAACGTGGGCCAGGGGGCATCAGGGGGGCCAGGGGGCATCAATGGGGGACAAGAGGTGCCAAGGGGCATCAACGTGGGCCAGGGGGCATCAATGGGGGGATAGGGGGCATCAGGGGGTATGGGGCATTGAGAGGGTACAGGGGGCATCAGGGGGGGATGGGGGCCAATGAGGGGGGACATGGGGCCTTGTGGGGGGGACAGGGGGCATCAGGGGGGCCAGGGGGCATCAACGGGGGACAGGAGGTGCCAGGGGGCATCAACGTGGGACAGAGGGCATCAGGGGGGCCAGGGGGCATCAATGGGGGATAGGGGGCATCAGGGGGTATGGGGCTTTGAGAGGGTACAGGGGGCATCAGGGGGGGATGGGGGCCAATGAGGGGGGACATGAGGCCTTGTGGGGGGGCCCAGGGGGCATCAGGGGGGCATCAACGGGGGCCAGGGGGCATCAGGGGGGGGTGGGGGCCAATGAGGGGGGACATGAGGCCTTGTGGGGGGGCCCAGGGGGCATCAGGGGGGGCATCAACGGGGGCATCGTGGGGGCAGAGGGCAGCGAGGGGGGCCAGGGGGTGTCGGGGTCAGGAGGTATTGATGGTGGCATCAGGGGGCAATGCAGGGAGACAGGGGGAGGGGGCATCGAGGGGGTCCAGGGGGCATTGAGGGGGGTGCTGGGGTGGCACTGGCAGGAGGCTGAGGTGTGCCCGTGTGCCCGCAGAGACCGGGCAGACGATGCTGCAGCCCTACGAGTTCTGCAGGGAAGAGATCGAGGGGCTGCGCTACCGCTGCCGGGTAGGTGGGCACTGCCAAGGGGGTGGTCTGGGGGTGGTGCCAAGCCCTGTCACCCATCTTTTCTCTCTCTCTCTCTCTCTCTCTGTGCCCCCTGTGCCCTGCCCAGGATGCCATGCGCTCGGTCACCAAGCAGGCGGTGAGGGAAGCGCGGCTGCGGGAGATCAAGGAGGAGCTGCTCAACTCTGAGAAGCTGAAGGTGACGCCCATTAGGGTGGCACTGGGTGGGCAGTGGGCACTGCCAACTCCCCTCTCACCCCTGTGCCCTGTGCCCAGGCCTATTTCGAAGACAACCCTCGGGACCTGAACATCCTGCGACACGACAAACCCCTGCACCCTGCCATCGTCCAGCCCCACCTGCGCAACGTGCCCGACTACCTGGGTACGGGCACGCGGGGGGGCACCCCTGGGGGTGGCTTTGGGGGGGGTAAAAAGGGGCAGGGGGGGCACCTGAGGGGGTGGGATGGGGGGAAAAAGGGAAGGGTGGGCACCTGAGGGGTGGGTTGGGGGGTGAAAGGGGCAGGGGGGGCACCTAAGGGGGTGGGTTGGGGGGTAAAAGGGGCAGGGTGGGCACCTGAGGGGTGGGATGGGGGGGAATGGGTGGGGTGGGCACCTGAGGGGTGGGTTGGGGGGTAAAAGGGGCATGGGGGGTGCCCAATGGGGTGGGTTGGGGGAGAATGGGCAGAGGGGGCACCTGAGGGGGTGGGTTGGGGGGTGAAAGGGGCAGGGGGGGCACCTGAGGGGTGGGATGGGGGGGAATGGGTGGGGTGGGCACCTGAGGGGTGGGTTGGGGGGTAAAAGGGGCAGGGGGGGTGCCCAATGGGGTGGGTTGGGGGAGAATGGGCAGAGGGGGCACCTGAGGGGGTGGGTTGGGGGGTGAAAGGGGCAGGGGGGGCACCTGAGGGGGTGGGATGGGGGGTAAAAAGGGAAGGGTGGGCACCTGAAGGGTGGGATGGGGGGGAATGGGCAAGGTGGGCACATAAGGGGGTGGGTTGGGGCATAAAAGGGGCAGGGGGGGCACCTAAGGGGGTGGGTTGGGGGGTAAATGGGGCAGGGTGGGCACCTGAGGGGTGGGTTGAGGGGAATGGGCAGTGTGGGCACCTAAGGGGGTGAGTTGGGGGGTAAAAGGGGCAGGGGGGGTGCCCAACGGGGTGGGTTGGGGGGGGAATGGGCAGGGGAGGTGCCCGAGGGGTGGGTTGGGGGGGGAATGGGCAGGGGAGGTGCCCGAGGGGTGGGTTGGGGGGGTGAAAGGGGCACAGTTGGCACCCAAGGGGGTGGGTTGGGGACGAACGGGCAGGGGGGGCACCTAAGGGGGTGGGTTGGGGGGTAAAAGGGGCAGGGGGGGTGCCCAACAGGGTGGGTTGGGGGGGAATAGGCAGAGGGGGCACCCGAGGGGGTGGGTTGGGGGGGTAAAAAGGGGCAGGGTGGGCACCTGAGGGGTGGGTTGAGGGGAATGGGCAGGGGGGGTGCCCAACGGAGTGGGTTGTGGTGTAAAAGGGGTAGGGTGGGCACCAGAGGGGGTGGGTTGGGGGGTAAATGGGGCAGGGTGGGCACCTGAGGGGTGGGTTGGGGGGTGAAAGGGGCACGGTTGGCACCGGGGGGGTGGGTTAGGGGTGAAAGAGGCAGGGGGGCACCTAAGGGGGTGGGTTGGGGGGTAAAAGGGGCAGGGGGGGTGCCCAACGGGGTGGGTTGGGGGGGAATGGGCAGTGTGGGCACCCAAGGGGGTGGGTTGGGGGGTGAAAGGGGCAGGGTGGGCACCTGAGGGGGTGGGATGGGGGGTGAAAGGGGCAGGGGGAGCACCTGAGGGGTGGGATGGGGGGTAAAAGGGGCAGGGGGGGCACCTAAGGGGGTGGGATGGGGGGTAAAAAGGGAAGGGTGGGCACCTGAGGGGTGGGTTGGGGGGTAAAAGGGGCAGGGGGGGCACCTGAGGGGTGGGATGGGGGGTGAAAGGGGCAGGGTGGGCACCTAAGGGGGTGGGTTGGGGGAATGGGCAGGGGAGGTGCCCAAGGGGGGGAGTTGGGGGGAAAAGGGGCAGGGTGGGCACCTGAGGGGTGGGTTGGGGGGGGTAATGGGCAAGGTGGGCACATAAGGAGGTGGGTTGGGGGGTAAAAGGGGCAGGGGGAGCACCTGAGGGGGTGGGTTCGGGGGTAAAAGGGGCAGGGGGGGTGCCCAACGGGGTGGCTTGGGGGGGAATGGGTGGGGTGGGCACCTAAGGGGGTGGGTTGGGGGGTAAAAAGGGGCAGAGTGGGCACCTAAGGGGGTGGGTTGGGGGGTAAATGGGGCAGGGTGGGCACCTGAGGGGGTGGGTTGGGGGTGAAAGAGGCATGGGGGCGCCCAACGGGGTGGGTTGGGGGTGAAAGGGGCATGGGGGGTGCCCAACGGGGTGGGTTGGGGGGGAATGGGCAGGGGAGGTGCCCAAAGGGGTGGGTTGGGGGGTGAAAGGGGCACAGTTGGCACCCGAGGGGGTGGGTTGGGGGGGAATGGGCGGGGGGGGTGCCCAACGGGGTGGGTTGGGGGAATGGGCAGGGGGGGTGCCCGAGGGGTGGGTTGGGGGGGTGAAAGGGGCACAGTTGGCACCCAAGGGTGTGGGTTGGGGACGAACGGGCAGGGGGGGCACCTAAGGGGGTGGGTTGGGGGGTGAAAGGGGCAGGGTGGGCACCTGAGGGGTGGGTTGAGGGGAATGGGCAGGGGAGGTGCCCAAGGGGGGGAGTTGGGGGGAAAAGGGGCAGGGTGGGCACCTAAGGGGGTGGGTTCAGGGGTAAAAGGGGCAGGGGGGGCACCTGAGGGGTGGGATGGGGGTTAAATGGGGCAGGGGGGGCACCTGAGGGGTGGGTGGGGGGGAATGGGCAGAGGGGGCACCTAAGGGGGTGGGTTGGGGGGTAAATGGGGCAGGGTGGGCACCTGAGGGGTGGGTTGGGGGGTGAAAGGGGCAGGGGGGGCACCTGAGGGGGTGGGTTGGGGGGTAAAAAGGGAAGGGTGGGCACCTGAGGGGTGGGTTGGGGGGTGAAAGGGGCAGGGTGGGCACCTAAGGGGGTGGGTTGGGGGAATGGGCAGGGGAGGTGCCCAAGGGGGGGAGTTGGGGGGAAAAGGGGCAGGGTGGGCACATGAGGGGTGGGTTGGGGGGGGTAATGGGCAAGGTGGGCACATAAGGGGGTGGGTTGGGGCATAAAAGGGGCAGGGGGAGCACCTGAGGGGGTGGGTTCGGGGGTAAAAGGGGCACGGTTGGCACCAGAGGGGCTGGGTTGGGGGGTAAAAGGGGCAGGGGGGGTGCCCAACGGGGTGGCTTGGGGGGGAATGGGTGGGGTGGGCACCTAAGGGGGTGGGTTGGGGGGTAAAAAGGGGCAGAGTGGGCACCTAAGGGGGTGGGTTGGGGGGTAAATGGGGCAGGGTGGGCACCTGAGGGGGTGGGTTGGGGGTGAAAGAGGCAGGGGGGCACCTAAGGGGGTGGGTTGGGGGTGAAAGGGGCATGGGGGGTGCCCAACGGGGTGGGTTGGGGGGGAATGGGCAGGGGGGGTGCCCAAGGGGTGGGTTGGAGGGTAAAAGGGGCAGGGTGGGCACCTGAGGGGTGGGTTGAGGGGAATGGGCAGGGGAGGTGCCCAAGGGGGGGAGTTGGGGGGAAAAGGGGCAGGGTGGGCACCTAAGGGGGTGGGTTCAGGGGTAAAAGGGGCAGGGGGGGCACCAGAGGGGTGGGTTGGGGGGGAATGGGCAGGGGGGGTGCCCGAGGGGTGGGTTGGGGGGGTGAAAGGGGCACAGTTGGCACCCAAGGGGGTGGGTTGGGGACGAACGGGCAGGGGGGGCACCTAAGGGGGTGGGTTGGGGGGTAAAAGGGGCACAGTTGGCACCTGAGGGGTGGGTTGGGGGGGGTAAAAGGGGGCAGGGGGAGCACCTAAGGGGGTGGGTTGGGGGAGAATGGGCGGGGGGGGGGGGGGCCAACAGGGTGGGTTGCGGGGTGGAAGGGGCATAGTTGGCACCTGAGGGGTTGGGTTGGGGGGAATGGGCATGAGGGGTGCCCAACGGGGTGGGTTGGGGGGGAATGGGCAGAGGGGGCACCCGAGGGGGTGCGTTGGGGGGGAATGGGTGGGGTGGGCACCTGAGGGGTGGGTTGGGGGGTGAAAGGGGCACGGTTAGCACCAGAGGGGGTGGGTTGGGGGTGAAAGAGGCAGGGGGGCACCTAAGGGGGTGGGTTGGGGGGTAAAAGGGGCAGGGGGGGTGCCCAACGGGGTGGGTTGTGGTGTAAAAGGGGCAGAGGGGGCACCTAAGGGGGTGGGTTGGGGGGTAAAAAGGGGCACAGTTGGCACCTGAGGGGTGGGTTGTGGGGGAATGGGCAGAGTGGGCACCCAAGGGGGAATGGGCAGGGTGGGCCCTGTGGGCTGTGTTTTTGGCAGAAAAGGGGCAGAACGGGCACTCTGGAATATGGGTTTGGCACGAGAAGGAACAGGATGGGCACCCGCGGAGGTGCCAGCCACGCAGAGGCAAACGGGTGCCCGGGGCTAAGGCTGTGGGTTCCAAGGACACCCCCAGTGCCCCCCAAAACCCCCCTCTATGCCCAACAGTGCCCCCCAGCCTCCGTGGCATCGCCCAACCCAACGTGAAGAAGCGCAAGTCGGCGCGGCTGCCGCGGGCCGGTGCCAACCGCCGGCGCGGCCCCACGGTGAGCGTTGGCACGGGCACCACCCCTCACCCCCGACCCCCTTTGCTGCCAGGGGGGTGGAGAGGGGGGCCTGTGCCAACCTTTCTTCCCCCCCCTCCTCCTCCTCCTCCAGGCCCGTGGCACTGCCAACCCACTGCACACCTTCAAGTTCGCCCGCCGCCGTGCCAAGCGCCCCGCCGCGGCGCCATCCTGAGCCCCCCCCCCCCTGTTGTGCCCACCCTGGGGGGGAGGATGCCACCCACGGCTTCACCCCGAGGGATGTGGTGACGCTGTGCCCAATAAAGATGCCAACAGGCTGTGCCAGCTGTGTTGTGCTACGTGACGGGGACGTTCGGTGACGCAGAGCCGGGCACCGACGTGGGCAAAGGTGCCAGGGCGTTATCGCCCCCCCCGTCATCGCGGCCAAGGCCAAACGGGGGCCATAAATCTGGGGGGCAAGGACGTGGCCCTTGAAGGAAGGGGGGGGTTGGTTGGCACTGCCAGCTTTTGGGGTTCAGATCCCCTTCAGGCACACCCCCCCCTCCCGAGCCCCACAGCCTGGCACGCCGCGGCGCTGGCACCGCGCCTGGCAGGGCGGGTGGGTTCGGCCCTGCCACGCGGCACACGAGACAGGCGGTGCCCGTGGAGTGCCCGTATCGCCCGCCGGGGCACCTTATCAGAGACACAGCCCCTTATCAGGGTGCCAAGGCTGCCCGCCGGCCCTGAACCCTTCCCGGCACCGGGGCAGAGGGCTCGGGCACCGCGGGCACCGCAGCCCTGGGTCGGCGTTGGCGGCGGGATCGTGCCATGGGGGCACTGATGGTTTCTCTTCCTCCTTGCTCCCAGTGGCCTGGCACCACTGACTCCCAGTGCCAGGCATCTGGGATGGCTTTCCCACAACTGGCACCACCGACTCCCAGTGCCAGGCATGGGAGATGGGTTTCCCACAGATGGCACCACCAAGTCCCAGTGCCAGGCATGTGGGCTGAATTTCCCACAACTGGCACCATCAAGTCCCCAGTGCCAGGCAACTGGGATGAGTTTCCCACAGATGGCATCACCAAGTCCCAGTGCCAGGCATCTGGGATTGGTTTTCAACAACTGGCACCACCAAGTCCCAGTGCCAGGCATCTGGGATGGCTTTCCCACAGATGGCATCACCAGGTCCCAGTGCCAGGCATATGGGATGGATTTTCAACAACTGGCACCACCAAGTCCCAGTGCCAGGCATGGGAGATGAATTTCCCCAGACTGGCACCACCAAGTCCCAGTGCCAGGCATGGGAGATGAATTTCCCCAGACTGGCACCACCAAGTCCCAGTGCCAGGCAACTGGGATGGGTTTCCCACAGATGGCACCACCAAGTCCCAGTGCCAGGCATCTGGGATGGCTTTCCCACAGATGGCATCACCAGGTCCCAGTGCCAGGCATATGGGATGGGTTTTCCACGACTGGCACCACCAAGTCCCAGTGCCAGGCAACTGGGATGGGTCTCCCACAGCTGGCACAGCCTCTCCACCACCTCCTCCATCCACCCTGCTGACCGCCCCCCCCCCCCCCCACCCCACGGGGTGCCCAGGGTGGGCACAGCTCCAACATTCCCCCATTCCCTTTCAAACCAAGGCTGTGCCTGGGCAGCGGGCTTGCCCCCTCCTCGGGCACTGGGCACCCCCCCGCGGCGCCCATCGATCGGGGTTAATGATCACAAGGGATTTACGGCTCCGGCGGCGCCTGATTGGCTTCGGTGCCATCAGGCCAGAGGAGCTCCGTGCCCGGTGGTGCCCGCCCAGGGGCTGTGGGGTCTTATAGGGGCCGGGTGGCACGGGCAGCACCCCTTTCCCACGATGCCAGGCTCCGTCGCGCTGGCCGGCGCGGTGCTGGGCACCCTCCTGGCACTGGTAGGAGCTGGGGTTGGCACAGGGACCGGGATGCGGTGCCCACGGGTGGCAAAACCGTGGTGGTGCCCAGTGGGGGCCGTTTGGAGGGGTTGGGGGTGGCAAAGCTGGGGGGGGGGGTGGATTGTGGTGCCCGTCGGGTGCTGTTTTGGTGTTCTGGGGGTGGCAAAACCAGGGAGATGCCAACCTGGTGCTCACTGGGTGCAGTTTGGAGGGGCTGGGGTTCCAAAGCTGGGCTGATGCCAAGGTGATGCCCTCTGGGTGCTGTTTGGGGGGGCTGGGGTTCCAAAGCTGGTCTGATGCCAAGGTGATGCCCTCTGGGTGCTGTTTGGGGGGGCTGGGGTTCCAAAGCTGGGCTGATGCCAAGGTGATGCCCTCTGGGTGCAGTTTGGATGGGCTGGGGTTCCAAAGCTGGGCTGATGCCAGTGTGGTGCCCTCTGGGTGCTGTTTGGGGGGGCTGGGATTGGCAAAGTAGGGCTGATGCCAGTGTGGTGCCCTCTGGGTGCTGTTTGGGGGGGCTGGGGTTCCAAAGCTGTGCTGATGCCAAGGTGATGCCCTCTGGGTGCTGTTTGGGGGGGCTGGGGTTCCAAAGCTGGGCTGATGCCAAGGTGATGCCCTCTGGGTGCTGTTTGGGGGGGCTGGGATTGGCAAAGTAGGGCTGATGCCAGTGTGGTGCCCTCTGGGTGCTCTTTGGGGGAGCTGGGGTTCCAAAGCTGGGCTGATGCCAAGGTGATGCCCTCTGGGTGCTGTTTGGGGGGGCTGGGGTTCCAAAGCTGGGCTGATGCCAAGGTGATGCCCTCTGGGTGCTGTTTGGGGGGGCTGGGGTTCCAAAGCTGGTCTGATGCCAAGGTGATGCCCTCTGGGTGCTGTTTGGGGGGGCTGGGGTTCCAAAGCTGGTCTGATGCCAAGGTGATGCCCTCTGGGTGCTGTTTGGGGGGGCTGGGGTTCCAAAGCTGGGCTGATGCCAGTGTGGTGCCCTCTGGGTGCTGTTTGGGGGGGCTGGGATTGGCAAAGTAGGGCTGATGCCAGTGTGGTGCCCTCTGGGTGCTGTTTGGGGGGGCTGGGGTTCCAAAGCTGGGCTGATGCCAAGGTGATGCCCTCTGGGTGCTGTTTGGGGGGGCTGGGATTGGCAAAGTAGGGCTGATGCCAGTGTGGTGCCCTCTGGGTGCTGTTTGGGGGGACTGGGGTTCCAAAGCTGTGCTGATGCCAAGGTGATGCCCTCTGGGTGCTGTTTGGGGGGGCTGGGGTTCCAAAGCTGGGCTGATGCCAAGGTGATGCCCTCTGGGTGCTGTTTGGGGGGGCTGGGGTTCCAAAGCTGGTCTGATGCCAAGGTGATGCCCTCTGGGTGCTGTTTGGATGGGCTGGGGTTCCAAAGCTGGGCTGATGCCAAGGTGATGCCCTCTGGGTGCTGTTTGGGGGGGCTGGGGTTCCAAAGCTGTGCTGATGCCAAGGTGATGCCCTCTGGGTGCTGTTTGGGGGGGCTGGGGTTCCAAAGCTGTGCTGATGCCAAGGTGATGCCCTCTGGGTGCTGTTTGGGGGGGCTGGGGTTCCAAAGCTGGGCTGATGCCAAGGTGATGCCCTCTGGGTGCTGTTTGGGGGAGCTGGGGTTCCAAAGCTGGGCTGATGCCAGCGTGGTGCCCTCTGGGTGCTGTTTGGATGGGCTGGGGTTCCAAAGCTGGGCTGATGCCAGTGTGGTGCCCTCTGGGTGCTGTTTGGGGGGGCTGGGGTTCCAAAGCTGTGCTGATGCCAAGGTGATGCCCTCTGGGTGCTGTTTGGGGGGGCTGGGATTGGCAAAGTAGGGCTGATGCCAGTGTGGTGCCCTCTGGGTGCTGTTTGGGGGGACTGGGGTTCCAAAGCTGTGCTGATGCCAAGGTGATGCCCTCTGGGTGCTGTTTGGGGGGGCTGGGGTTCCAAAGCTGGGCTGATGCCAAGGTGATGCCCTCTGGGTGCTGTTTGGGGGGGCTGGGGTTCCAAAGCTGGTCTGATGCCAAGGTGATGCCCTCTGGGTGCTGTTTGGATGGGCTGGGGTTCCAAAGCTGGGCTGATGCCAGTGTGATGCCCTCTGGGTGCTGTTTGGGGGGGCTGGGGTTCCAAAGCTGTGCTGATGCCAAGGTGATGCCCTCTGGGTGCTGTTTGGGGGGGCTGGGATTGGCAAAGTAGGGCTGATGCCAGCGTGGTGCCCGCTGGGCGATATTTGGAGGGCGAGGGGTTCCAAAGCTGGTCTGATGCCAGCTTGGTGCCCGCTGGGTGATATTTGGAGGGCGAGGGGTTCCAAAGCTGGGCTGATGCCAGCTTGGTGCCCGCTGGGTGCCGTTTGGAGGGTTTGGCCGCCCGTGCCCACCGATGTCCCCCACCCGTGCCAGGCGGCGCCGACGCTGACTCCCATCCACCGCGCCGGTTACTGCGCCTTCTACGGCGAATGCGGCCGCAACCCGGAGGTGAACATCTCGCTGGTGCCCTCCAAGGTGCCCTGCCTGTCCAACACCCCGGCTCGGGTGGCGACGGGCACCCTGCTCACCCTTCTCCGCACCGTCTGCCCCGAGCTGGTGCGCGGTGCCAACGAGACCACGCGGGTTTGCTGTTCCTTGGCCCAACTCAGCGCCCTCCGCCTCAGCCTGGCGCTCTCGGGCACCGTCCTGTCCCGCTGCCCGGCCTGTGCCCGCAACTTTGCCAACATCTACTGCAACAACATCTGCAGCCCCGACCAGAGCCTCTTCACCAACGTCACCCGCGTTGCCAACCGCACCACGGCGCTGGGGTGGCCCCAGGTGGCAGTCGTCGAGTACCAGTGCTTCTACCGCCAGGGCTTCGCCGACGCCTCCTTCTCCTCGTGCCACGGCGTCCGCTTGCCCGCCACGGGCGGTTACGCCCTCGACACCATGTGCGGGCGCTACGGTGCCCAGCTCTGCACCACCCAACGCTGGTTGAACTTCCAAGGGGATAAAAACAACGGGTTGGCACCGCTGCAGATCGACTTCCAGCTGGTGCCCAACGGCACCGAGCCCGGCGATGCCATCGTGCCCTTGGATGGCCAAGCTTGGCGTTGCGACCAAGCTCTTGGCGCCGAGGAGCAGCCGTGCTCGTGCCAGGACTGCGCCGCCTCCTGCCCGCCGGTGCCCACCCCTCCTGCCCCTCTTCCTCCCTTCCTCCTGGGCGAAGCCGATGGCACCTTGGTCCTGTGCGCGCTGCTCTTCGCCTTCTTCGCCCTCCTCTTCCTCACCGACCTCCTGGCACGATGCTGGAGGTCCAAGAAGGCCACCACGGTGCCACCTCAACCACGCGACGTCGGCTGCTCGGCGCTGTTGGGCGATGCCACCCACCGCTTCCTGGCGAAGCTTTTCCAACGGTGGGGCACGTTGGTGGCCGGGCACCCTTTGCCCACGCTGGGGGTGGCAGCGCTGTTGGTTGGTGGCTTCTCGGCGGGGTTGGTGAAGCTCCAGCTCACCACCGACCCCGTGGAGTTGTGGTCGGCGCCCGAGAGCCGCGCGCGCCAGGAGAAGGCTTTCCACGACCGCCACTTCGGCCCTTTCTTCCGTACCAACCAGGTGATCGTGACGGCGCCCGGGCACCGCGGCTCCACCTACGACTCGCTGGTGTTGGGCACCAAGAACTTCAGTGGGGTCCTCACGCCCGAGGTGCTACGGGCACTGTTGGAGCTACAGGAACGCCTGGCGGCCACCACGGCGTGGGCACCCACGGCGGGCAAGGAGGTGAAGTTGAATGACGTCTGCTATGCCCCCCTGAACCCCTCGGCGCCCGCGCTGGGCGACTGTTGCGTCAACAGTGTCACCCAGTACTTCCAGAACAACCGGTCCCACCTGGCCATGACGGCCACGCAGACTGTGGGCAAGGAGACGGGCACCGTGGACTGGCGAGACCACCTCATCTACTGCGTCAAGTGGGTGCTGTGCCCTCCCTCCCCCCCCCCGGAGCGGGGGGATGCCCAGGGGGTGATGGGTAGAGTGTGGTGTTTGTGGGGTGCTGGGGTGTAGGGTCAGGGTGGTGCCCATGGGGTGCTGGGCATGTCACTGTGCCCATGGGGTGCTGGGGTGTAGGGTCAGGATGGTGCCCGTAGGGTGCTGGGGTGTAGGGTCAGGGTGGTGCCCATGAGGTCAGGGTGGTGCCTGTAGGGTGCTGGGGTGTGGGGTCAGGGTGGTGCCCATGGGGTGCTGAGCATGTCACTGTGCCCATGGGGTGCTGGGGTGTAGGGTCAGGGTGGTGCCCATGAGGTCAGGGTGGTGCCCGTAGGGTGCTGGGGTGTGGGGTCAGGGTGGTGCCCATGGGGTGCTGGGCATGTCACTGTGCCCATGGGGTGCTGGGGTGTAGGGTCAGGGTGGTGCCCATGAGGTCAGGGTGGTGCCCGTAGGGTGCTGGGGTGTGGGGTCAGGGTGGTGCCCATGAGGTCAAGGTGGTGCCTGCAGGGTGCTGGGCATGGCACGGTGCCCATGTGATCTGGGTGGTACCCATAGGATGCTGGGCATGGCATGGTGCCCACAGGATGCTGGGCATGGCCCGGTGCCCATGGGGTTCTGCACCCAGGGGGGTGCGGGGTGGGATGCGGGGTCGGGGTGATGCCAAGGAGGTGCTGGGGCTTGGGGCTGTGGGGTGAGGGTGGTGCCCTCAGGGTGCTGGGGTGTGGCACGGTGCCTATAGGGTCAGGGTGGTACCATCAGGGTGGCATGGCGGGCGCAGCCCCCCCCCCCCCCCCCTCACCGGGTGCCCTCCCTGTGCCCCCAGTTCCCCGCTCTCCTTCAAGGACATCACGGCGCTGGAGCTGAGCTGTATGGCCCAATATGGCGGCCCCGTCTTCCCCTA
>JAUMJJ010001238.1:0-2500 GCA_033556795.1 Tapera naevia | reverse complement strand
CTTGGGGTGACGCCAGCACCTTGGGGTGATGCCAACACCTTGGAGTGTTGGGGTGATACAAACACCTTGTTGTACCACCAGCACCCTTGAGGTGCCACCAGCGCCTTGGGGTGCCATCAGCACCCTTGAGGTGACTCCAACACCTTGGGGTGCCACCAGCACCCTTGAGGTGCCACCAGCTCCTTGGGGTGACTCCAGCCCCTCGGGGTGCCCCGTTGGGTGCTGAGCAGGCGGGTCCCCACCACGGCAGGTGGAGTCGAAGGTGACGCTGGCGCTGGGTGGCATCGCCGTGGTGCTCGGGGCCGTCTTCTCCTCCATGGGGCTCCTGGCACTGCTGGGGTTGCCCTCGTCCCTCATCATCCTCGAGGTTGTGCCCTTCCTCGTCCTCGCCGTGGGCGCCGACAACATCTTCATCTTCGTGCAGGAGTACCAGGTGGGTGGGCATCGGGGTTGGGGGCACAGGGGCACCCATGGGTGCAGGGTCCCCGTGGGGCAGGTGGCACTGCAATCCTCCTTTCAGGCCTTGGTGCCCCCGGGGCAGGTGGGCACTGGGGCACATTAAGGACAAGGGGTCCCCATGGGGTAGAGGGGCACCTGTGGGCATGAGGTGGTCCTGATGGGGCAAGGGGGCACCCATGGGTGCAGGGTCCCCGTGGGGCACAAGAGCACTGGGACACCTTGGGGACAGGGACCCCGTGGGGCAGGGTGGCACCTATGGGCATGGGGATACTGGTGGGGCAGGGTGGCACTGGGACGGGGACCTTGTGGGTCAGGGGGCACTGGGACCCCTTTGGGGGTGGAGTGGGTGCCCACAGTGGTGGCACCCATGGTACAAGGTCATGGTGGTGCTGGGGGGCACTGGGACCCCTTTGGGGCTATGTTGGGTGCCCAGGGTGGTGGCACCCATGGGTCGCAGGGTCGTGATGGTTCTGGGTGACACTGGGACCCCTTTGGGGGTGGAGTAGGTGCCCAGGTGGTGACACCCATGGCCCAAGGTCATGGTGGTGGTGGGTGGCACTGGGACCCTTTTGGGGGTGGGGTGGGTGCCTGTGGGCAGTGCCCAGGGTGGTGGTACCCATGGCACAAGGTCATGGTGGTGGTGGGTGGCACTGGGACACCTTTGGGGCTATGTTGGGTGCCCAAGTGGTGGCACCCATGGGTCGTGATGGGTCTGGGGGGGCACTGGGAGCCCCTGTGGGCTATGTTGGGTGCCCCAGGGTGGTGCCACGCGTGGGGTGCAGAGTCGTGATGGTCCTGGGGGGCACTGGGGAGCCCTGTGGGCTATGTTGGGTGCCCGGGTGGTGGCACCCATGGTGCCCCCTTGCCCCAGCAGCAGTCGCAGCGGGCGCCGGGGCGAGCGTCGGGAGCAGCACATCGGGCGGGTGCTGGCACAGGTGGCACCCAGCATGCTGCTCTGCAGCCTCTCCGAGGTCATCTGCTTCCTCCTGGGTGAGCGGGGGCACGGGGGGCACCGGGGGGCACGGGGGGCACGGGGGGTGGGGACACTGGTGGGGGGGCACGGGTGGATGGGCAGACAAGGGGCACAGGGACTTGGGGGCATGGGGAGGTGTTGGGGGGCAAGGAGGGGCACAGAGACAGGAGGAGGCACGGAGGGCATGGAGGGCACAGGGGACTCGGTGGGGGCACAGGGGACATGGGGGCCTTGGGGGGCACAGGGGCATGAGGGCACAAGGACATGGGGGCATTGGAGGGCACAGGGGGCACAAGGACATGGGGAGTTGGGGGGCACAGGGGGTATGGAGGGGGCACAGAGGGCATGGAAGGCACAAGGACCTGAGGGAGGCCCAGGGACACGGGCCCCGGGTGGCACAGGCCGTGGTGCCCCCCAGGCTCGCTCTCGTCCATGCCCGCCGTGCGCACCTTCGCCCTCACGGCCGCCGTCGCCATCGCCTTCGACTTCCTCATGTCGGGGTTCGTCGCCCTCCTGGCACTCGATGCCCGGCGGCAGGAGGTGCGGCACGGGGTGGGGGGGCACAGCTGGGAGGGGGCACCGGTGGGCAGGATGGGCATGGGGTGGCCTGGGTGGGCGTGGGAGTGCCCATGGGGATGAGGACACCCAAGGTGGGCACGGGATTCCCATGGGAATGGGGTTGGCCAAAGGGGGCATGGGGTGCTCAAGGTGCCCATGGGGTGCCCAAGGCGCCCATGGGGTGCCCAAGGTGCCCATAGGGTGCCCCATGGGAATGAGGACACCCAAGGTGGGCACGGAATTCCCATGGGAATGAGGTTGGCCAAGGTGCCCATAGGGTGCCCAAGGCGCCCATGGGGTGCCCAAGGTGCCCATAGGGTGCCCCATGGGAATGAGGACACCCAAGGTGGGCACGGGATTCCCATGGGAATGGGGTTGGCCAAAGGGGGCATGGGGTGCCCAAGGTGCCCATGGGTGCCCAAGGTACCCATAGGGTGCCCCATGGGAATGAGGACACCCAAGGTGGGCACGGAATTCCCATGGGGAATGGGGTTGGCCAAAGGGGGCATG
>JAUMJJ010001237.1:0-29258 GCA_033556795.1 Tapera naevia | reverse complement strand
ATACCTAATCTTCGGTGCCTGAGCAGGTATAATCGGAACCGCCCTAAGCCTGCTTATCCGTGCAGAACTAGGACAGCCCGGAACCTTACTAGGTGACGATCAAATTTACAATGTAATTGTCACCCGCACATGCCTTTGTAATAATCTTCTTTATAGTTATGCCAATTATAATCGGAGGCTTTGGAAACTGACTAGTACCCCTCATAATTGGCGCACCCGACATAGCATTCCCCCGCATAAACAATATAAGCTTTTGACTCCTACCACCATCCTTCCTACTTTTACTTGCCTCATCCACAGTAGAAGCAGGAGCAGGAACAGGATGAACAGTATACCCCCCCTTAGCCGGAAACCTTGCCCACGCTGGTGCATCCGTAGATCTGGCCATCTTCTCCCTACACTTAGCAGGAGTGTCATCAATTCTAGGAGCTATCAATTTCATCACAACCGCCATCAACATAAAACCTCCAGCCCTCTCACAATACCAAACCCCATTATTCGTATGATCTGTACTCATTACTGCCGTTCTCCTACTCCTATCACTTCCCGTACTTGCTGCTGGAATCACAATACTATTAACAGATCGAAACCTAAACACTACATTCTTCGACCCCGCTGGCGGAGGAGACCCAGTTCTATACCAACACCTGTTTTGATTCTTTGGACACCCAGAAGTCTACATCCTGATCCTACCCGGCTTCGGAATTATCTCACACGTAGTAGCATACTATGCAGGCAAAAAAGAACCCTTCGGCTACATAGGAATAGTTTGGGCCATATTATCAATCGGATTCCTAGGTTTTATTGTATGAGCGCATCACATATTTACAGTAGGAATAGATGTAGATACCCGAGCATACTTTACATCAGCCACTATAATCATCGCAATCCCAACCGGTATTAAAGTATTCAGCTGACTAGCTACACTGCACGGCGGCACCATCAAATGAGACCCCCCCATGCTATGAGCCATAGGCTTCATTTTCTTATTCACCATTGGAGGCCTAACTGGAATCATCCTAGCAAACTCATCCCTAGACATTGCTCTACACGACACTTACTACGTAGTTGCCCATTTCCACTATGTATTATCAATAGGAGCAGTATTTGCTATCCTAGCAGGTTTCACCCACTGATTTCCATTATTCACCGGATATACCCTCCACCCTACATGAGCTAAAGCACACTTCGGAGTAATATTCACTGGCGTTAACCTAACATTCTTCCCACAACACTTCCTAGGCCTAGCAGGCATGCCACGCCGTTACTCCGACTATCCAGACGCATATACCCTATGAAACACCATGTCATCTATTGGCTCTCTCATCTCATTAACAGCTGTAATTATGCTAATATTTATCATCTGAGAAGCCTTCGCATCAAAACGAAAAGTAATCCAACCAGAACTCCCTACCACTAATATTGAATGAATCCACGGCTGCCCTCCACCACACCATACCTTTGAAGAACCAGCCTTTGTCCAAGTACAAGAAAGGAAGGAATCGAACCCTCATATGCTGGTTTCAAGCCAACCGCATCAAACCACTCATGCTTCTTTCTTATGAGATATTAGTAAAACTATTACATAGCCTCGTCAAGACTAAATTGTAGATGAAACCTCTACATATCTCAAATGGCTAACCCATCTCAATTCGGATTTCAAGACGCCTCCTCCCCAATCATAGAAGAACTTGTCGAATTCCACGACCATGCCCTAATAGTAGCCCTAGCAATCTGCACTCTCGTCCTCTACTTATTAACACTTATACTATTAGAAAAACTTTCCTCAAACACTGTAGATGCACAAGAAATTGAACTCATCTGGACAATCCTACCAGCAATCGTCCTTATCCTACTAGCCCTACCATCTTTACAAATTTTATATATAATAGACGAAGTGGATGAACCAGACTTAACCCTAAAAGCCATTGGCCACCAATGATATTGATCCTACGAATACACAGACTTTAAAGACCTAACATTCGACTCATACATAATCCCCACAACAGACCTTTTACCAGGACACTTCCGACTACTAGAAGTAGACCATCGAGTTGTAATTCCAACAGAATCCCACGTGCGTGTCATCATCACCGCAGGGGATGTCCTACACTCCTGAGCAGTTCCCACCCTAGGAGTTAAAACAGACGCAATCCCAGGACGACTAAACCAAACATCATTTATCACTACCCGGCCCGGAATCTTCTACGGCCAATGCTCCGAAATTTGTGGCGCAAACCACAGCTACATACCCATCGTAGTAGAATCCACTCCACTCACCCACTTCGAAAACTGATCCTCACTCCTTTCATCCTAATCATTAAGAAGCTATGCAAACAGCACTAGCCTTTTAAGCTAGAGACAGAGGAACACATACCCCTCCTTAATGACATGCCACAACTAAATCCAAACCCATGATTATCCATTATATTATTAACATGACTTACTTTCACACTAACTATTCAACCAAAACTTTTATCCTTCACCCAAACTAACCCCCCAATCAACAAACCAACCATACTTAATAAAACCACCTCATGAGCCTGACCATGACTTTAAGCTTCTTCGACCAATTTATAAGCCCATCCCTCCTAGGAATCCCACTAATCCTTATCTCAATATTATTCCCTGTGCTACTTATCCCAGCCCAAGGTAACCGATGAATTACAAACCGACTCTCTACCCTCCAATCCTGAGTTATCCACTTAATCACAAAACAACTAATAATTCCCCTAGACAAAAAAGGACACAAATGAGCCCTAATTTTAACCTCCCTTATACTATTACTACTTACAATTAACCTACTAGGCCTACTCCCATATACATTCACCCCCACCACCCAACTATCAATAAACATAGCCCTCGCCCTTCCTTTATGACTAGCTACCCTACTCACAGGCCTACGAAACCAACCCTCAATCTCCTTAGGCCACCTTCTCCCAGAAGGAACACCCACCCCCCTAATCCCCGCCCTAATTATAATCGAAACCATCAGTCTCCTTATTCGCCCCCTAGCCTTAGGAGTCCGACTCACAGCAAACCTCACCGCCGGCCATTTACTCATTCAACTCATCTCAACAGCAGCTGTAGTCCTTCTCCCCATTCTTCCAGCAGTATCTATACTGACTACTACCATCCTACTCCTCCTAACAATCCTAGAAATTGCAGTAGCCATAATTCAAGCTTACGTCTTTGTCCTCCTACTAACCTTATACTTACAAGAAAACATCTAATGGCCCACCAAGCACACTCATATCACATAGTAGACCCTAGCCCATGGCCCATCTCCGGAGCAGCAGCTGCTCTACTAACAACATCAGGCCTTGTCATATGATTTCACCAAAACTCCATACAACTTCTCAGCCTAGGATTATTCTCCATAATTCTTGTTATAATCCAATGATGACGAGATATTATTCGTGAGAGTACCTTCCAAGGACATCACACTCTCCCGGTCCAAAAAGGACTACGATACGGAATAATCCTATTCATTACATCCGAAGCATTCTTCTTTCTTGGATTCTTCTGAGCCTTTTTCCACTCTAGCTTAGTACCAACGCCAGAACTAGGCGGCCAATGACCCCCAGCAGGAATCAAACCACTAAACCCCATAGAAGTGCCCTTACTAAATACAGCCATTCTACTGGCTTCAGGAGTAACCGTAACATGAGCACACCATAGCATTACAGAAGGCAACCGAAAACAAGCAATCCATGCATTAACCCTAACAATCCTCCTAGGGTTCTACTTCACAGCCCTCCAAGGAATAGAATATTATGAAGCACCATTCTCAATCGCCGACGGAGTTTACGGTTCAACCTTTTTTGTCGCCACCGGATTTCACGGCCTCCACGTACTCATCGGATCATCTTTCCTCACTATCTGCCTACTACGACTAATCATATTCCACTTTACACCAAATCACCACTTCGGATTTGAAGCCGCTGCCTGATACTGACACTTCGTAGACGTCATCTGATTATTCCTCTACATAACAATCTACTGATGAGGATCCTGCTCTTCTAGTATAATTATTATAATTGACTTCCAATCTATAGAATCTGGTTCAACCCCAGAGAAGAGCAATTAACATAATCACATTTATATTCACCCTCTCCCTAACCCTAAGCATTATTTTAACCACACTAAACTTCTGAATTACTCAAATTAATCCAGATTCAGAAAAATTATCCCCATACGAATGTGGTTTTGACCCTCTTGGCTCCGCACGTCTCCCCTTCTCTATCCGATTCTTTCTAGTAGCAATTCTATTCCTACTATTCGACCTAGAAATCGCACTACTACTACCCCTACCATGAGCCACCCAGCTCCAATCCCCTATCACTACCATAACCTGAACATCCACTATTATCCTATTACTCACCCTAGGACTTATTTATGAATGAACACAAGGTGGCCTAGAATGAGCAGAATAAACAAAAAAAGAAAGTTAGTCTAAACACGACAGTTGATTTCGGCTCAACAGATCATAGCTAAGCCCTATGACTTTCTTAATGTCACTCATACACTTAAGTTTCTACTCTACCTTCACCCTGAGCAGCCTAGGACTCGCTTTCCACCAGCACTCACCTAATCTCAGCCCTACTATGCCTAGAAAGCATGATACTCTCCATATACGTGGCCCTAACTGTCTGACCAGTCGAAAACCAAACACCCTCTCACACTCTAATGCCAATCCTAATATTAGCATTTTCGGCTTGCGAAGCAGGTACAGGCCTGGCAATATTAGTAGCATCCACACGAACTCATGGCTCAGATCACCTCCATAACCTAAATCTCCTACAATGCTAAAAATTATCCTACCAACAATTATACTTCTCCCAACAGCCCTACTCTCCACCCAAAAAGCCCTATGAACTAACATCACCCTACACAGCCTAATAATCGCCACCATCAGCCTACACTGACTATCCCCCACATATTTCCCACACAAAACTCTAACCCAATGAACAGGTATTGACCAAATCTCATCCCCCCTCCTTACCCTATCATGCTGATTGCTTCCCCTAATAATTATAGCAAGCCAAAACCATCTACACCACGAACCCTTAACACGCAAACGAATCTTTGCAGCCACCCTAATCATAATTCAACCATTTATTATTCTAGCCTTCTCAACCACAGAACTTATAATATTTTATATTACATTTGAAGCAACCCTCATTCCAACCCTAATCCTCATTACCCGATGGGGCAACCAACCCGAACGCCTAAGTGCTGGCATCTACCTCCTATTTTATACCCTAATTAGCTCCCTCCCACTATTAGTAACAATCCTACACCTTCACACACAAACAGGGACTCTTCACTTAACAATACTAAACTTAACCAACCTCTCACTCCCAAAATCATGAACCACTATCCTCTCAGGAATTGCACTACTAATAGCATTTATAGTAAAAGCCCCACTATACGGCCTACACTTATGACTACCAAAAGCACATGTAGAAGCCCCAATTGCAGGCTCCATGCTTCTAGCAGCACTACTTCTAAAGCTCGGAGGATATGGCATTATACGGATTACTATCCTAATAAACCCCACATTAAACTCACTACAATACCCATTCCTTGCTTTATCTTTATGAGGAGCACTCATAACCAGCTCAATCTGCCTACGCCAAACTGACTTAAAAGCACTCATCGCCTACTCATCTGTCAGCCACATAGGCCTAGTTATCGCTGCAAGCCTAATCCAAACTAACTGATCCTTCTCAGGCGCAATAATCCTCATAATCTCCCACGGCCTCACCTCCTCAATACTATTCTGTCTGGCCAACACAAACTATGAACGTACCCATAGCCGAATCTTATTATTAACACGCAGCCTACAGCCACTCCTACCACTAACAGCAACCTGATGACTACTAGCCAATCTATCAAACATAGCCCTGCCACCAACAACAAATTTAATAGCTGAACTCACCATCATAATTGCCCTATTCAACTGATCAATACTTACAATCATCCTAACTGGACTCGCAACACTACTTACCGCAGCATACACCCTATTTATACTACTGACTACCCAACGAGGAATTTTACCAACCAACATCACATCTATTCAGAACTTTACCACACGTGAACACCTCCTAATAACCCTACACATCATACCTATACTCCTCTTAATCCTTAAACCAGAACTTATCTCAGGAGCCTTCCTATGCAAGTATAGTTTAAACCAAACATTAGACTGTGATTCTAAAAATAGAAGTTAAAACCTTCTTACCTGCCGAGGGGAGGTTCAACCAACAGGAACTGCTAATTCCTGTATCTGAGTCTAAAATCTCAGCCCCCTTACTTTTAAAGGATAACAGTAATCCGCTGGTCTTAGGAACCACTAATCTTGGTGCAAATCCAAGTAAAAGTAGTGGAAACCATCCTAATTATTAACACCTCTATACTTCTCACACTAGCATTAATCCTAATCCCCACACTACTAACCCTATTAACAAAAAATTACAAGAACTCCCCCAGCTCAATTACCAAAACCGTCAAAACTGCCTTTCTCACCAGCCTAATCCCCACCACACTATTCCTATACTCTGGCATAGACAGCATTATCTCCATCTGAGAATGAAAATTCATTATAAACTTTAAAATCCCAATAAACCTTAAAATTGACCAATACTCAATAATATTTTTTCCCATTGCACTATTTGTAACATGATCTATTCTACAATTCGCCTCCTGATATATAGCTACAGAACCATACATTACAAAATTCTTCTCATACTTACTAATATTCCTAACTGCAATATTAACACTAACAATCGCCAACAACCTATTTTTACTTTTCATCGGATGAGAGGGGGTAGGAATTATATCATTTCTCCTAATCGGATGATGGCAAGGCCGAGCAGAAGCCAATACAGCTGCTCTACAAGCTATCCTATATAACCGAATCGGAGATATCGGACTCATCCTAAGTATAGCCTGACTCGCATGCACCATAAACTCATGAGATATCCAACAAACCATGCCCAACCATACCCAAACCCCAACACTCCCATTACTAGGCCTCATCCTAGCCGCAACCGGAAAGTCAGCTCAATTTGGCCTACATCCATGACTACCAGCTGCCATAGAAGGCCCAACCCCAGTTTCCGCCCTACTCCACTCAAGTACTATAGTTGTAGCAGGAATCTTCCTCCTAATCCGAATACACCCTATACTCTCCAACAACCAAACCGCCCTAACCCTATGCTTATGTCTAGGAGCACTATCCACACTATTTGCCGCTACCTGTGCTCTAACACAAAACGACATCAAAAAAATTATTGCCTTCTCAACATCTAGCCAACTAGGACTAATAATAGTAACAATTGGACTAAACCTTCCACAGCTAGCCTTTCTACACATTTCAACCCACGCCTTCTTCAAAGCCATACTCTTCCTGTGCTCTGGATCAATTATCCACAACCTCAGTGGTGAACAAGACATCCGAAAAATAGGCGGCCTTCAAAAAATACTTCCAACAACCACCTCCTGCCTAACTATCGGAAACCTAGCCTTAATAGGAACTCCATTCTTAGCCGGATTCTACTCAAAAGATCTCATCATTGAAAGCCTAAACACATCACACCTTAATACCTGAGCACTACTCCTAACACTACTCGCCACAACATTCACCGCAACATATAGCCTACGAATAACTATTTTAGTACAAACAGGATTCCCCCGCATCCCATCAACTACCCCAATAAACGAAAACGACCCAGCAATTATTAACCCAATCACTCGACTTGCACTAGGCAGCATCCTAGCTGGCCTACTTATCACAACTTACTTCCCACCTACGAGCACCCCTCCAATAACCATACCTACATACATAAAAATTGCCGCTATACTTCTAACGATCCTAGGAACCATTCTAGCCCTCGAACTATCAAACATAACTCACGCCCTATCAAAGCCCAAACAAAACATGGCAATAAACTTCTCATCTACATTAGGCTACTTCAACCCATTACTCCACCGCCTAACCTCTACAAACCTCCTAAACACAGGACAAAAACTATCCTCCCACCTAGCCGACCTATCCTGGTACAAAAAAATAGGCCCAGAAGGACTTGCCACCCTACAAGTCATAACAACCAAAACCTCAACCAACCTACACACAGGCCTCATCAAAGCCTATTTAAGCTCATTTGCCCTATCAATCCTAATCCTCTTACTAATATACAGAACCAACACCCTAATGGCCCCAAACATACGAAAACATCACCCCCTACTAAAAATAATTAACAACTCCCTAATTGACCTCCCAACACCCTCAAATATCTCCGCCTGATGAAATTTCGGCTCTCTTCTAGGTATCTGCCTAGCAACCCAAATCCTTACAGGATTAATGCTAGCCATACACTATACCGCAGACACAACCCTAGCATTCTCCTCCGTAGCCCACATGTGCCGAGACGTCCAATATGGTTGACTACTCCGCAACCTACATGCAAATGGAGCATCAGCATTTTTCATCTGCATTTACCTTCACATCGGACGAGGCTTCTACTACGGCTCCTATCTATTCAAGGAAACCTGAAACACAGGAGTTATCCTCCTCTTAACCTTAATAGCAACCGCCTTCGTAGGATATGTTCTCCCATGGGGACAAATATCGTTTTGAGGCGCAACCGTCATCACTAACCTATTCTCAGCCATCCCATACATCGGACAGACCCTAGTAGAATGAGCTTGAGGAGGCTTCTCAGTAGACAACCCGACACTAACCCGATTTTTTGCCCTACATTTTATTCTTCCATTCATAATTGCAGGTCTCACACTAATCCACCTCACCTTCCTCCACGAAACTGGTTCAAACAACCCACTAGGACTAGCATCAGATTCAGACAAAATCCCATTCCACCCCTACTTCTCCCTAAAAGATATCCTGGGATTCATCACAATACTACTCTTCCTGACAACCCTAGCCCTCTTCTCACCAACACTACTAAGCGACCCAGAAAACTTTACCCCCGCAAACCCACTCATCACACCCCCTCATATTAAACCAGAATGATACTTCCTATTTGCATACGCTATCCTACGCTCAATCCCAAACAAACTTGGAGGAGTCCTTGCACTCGCTGCATCTGTCCTAGTACTATTTCTAGCCCCACTCCTACATAAATCTAAACAACGCACAATAACATTTCGCCCTCTATCCCAAGTATTATTCTGAATTTTAGTCACCAATCTAATCATCCTAACATGAGTAGGCAGCCAACCAGTAGAACACCCATTCATTATCATCGGCCAACTAGCATCCCTCACCTACTTCTCTATTATTCTAATCCTCTTTCCAATCACTGCCACCCTAGAAAACAAGTTACTGAACTACTAAAATACTCTAATAGTTTATCAAAAACATTGGTCTTGTAAGCCAAAGAATGAAGATCCCACCTCTTCTTAGAGTTTTTCTTCCTCCGGGCCCCCCCCCTCCCCCCCCGGAGGATTTTTTGCCGGGATCTATGTACTCTAGCATACTATTCTCGTACCACATTATACATTATATCCATGTCCTAAATACATTAATATACACCTGGACACAATCGCATTTTTCACATCCTACTTTCAAGCGCTATCCGCGTGTAACTTATTAACGGAATTTACACTCTGCCCGTACTAAAACCATGACATGCATTCTATACATTAACGGACTTTCCCTGGACACGAGGCCTCCCGGAGGGAATGACCTTAATGGTAGCAGGACTATTCCGACGAAACTTTGTTCCGGTACAGCTTTCTAAAGTACCCGATGGATTTATTGATCGTTCACAGCACGAGAAATCCGCAACGCCTTGCACGAAGTACCTCCTCATACTAGCTTCAAGCCCATTCTTTCCACCATACACCACTGACACTACTTGCTCTTTTGCGCCTCGGGTTCCTATTTCAGTGTCATCAATTGGTAGTTGGATATATATTGGTTTTCACAGATGCAACCGAGCTCTGTCAGGGGCACTTTGCCTCGTAATCCCCGACATCTTTCTGCCTTTTGTCTACTGGTTCCCTCTCTTCCCTTCGGGAGCCTTCACAGGTTGCCCATGGTAGTTAGAGCAGGAGCTTACAATCTATTTACCTGGGCTACAATGGTCCACGGCCTTTTTATCACTTTCAGAGAATCACTCAATGAGACGGTCGACGTATCCGGGGAATCATCTCAACACTGATGCACTTAGATAGCCCTCACATACTTGATGATCCGACTAGCTTAACTCCCGTGTGGCAGGATAATGCATGCATAGGGTATATGATTTTTCGATTTTCGCCCCCCCGGGCGATTTTAACAACACTAGGAATTTCCGACTAAACCATAATTTTCCACCCATCACAATTTTTATCATCACATTTCACATTTTCCCACTCTAGACAAACTACATTAATAAACAAATTCGTTACTTAACAAAAATTTTTTTACATCATACATCACAAAACATCATCAAACAATCCAGTAAAAATTCATTAAATAAACAAAACACTTACATTTGTCACCATCACAAACATAATACATCAAAACATACCTCAGAAAAAAAGGAATTAAACCTTTATCACCAACTCCCAAAGCTGGTATTCTAAATTAAACTATTTTCTGATAACCCCACTAAACTGCCCGAATAGCCCCACGCGACAACCCCCGCACAACCTCCAAAACTACGAACAACGTCAACAACAAACCTCACCCCCGCCACCAAGAACATCCCAAACCCCAAAGAATAAAACATTGCCACACCACTAAAATCCAACCGCACCAAAAACTTACCTCCATTATCAACAGTAACTAACCCAACCTTTCAACACTCAACCACACCTCCTACAACCACACCAACAACAACAACCAAAAATAACCCAACCCCATACCCCACTACTCCCCAATCCCCCCCAAGCCTCTGGAAACGGCTCCGCTGCCAAAGAAACAGAGTATACAAACACCACTAACATTCCCCCTAAATACACCATAAAAAGCACTAAAGACACAAACGAAACTCCCAAACTCAACAACCACCCACATCCTATCACAGATGCCAACACCAAACCAACCACCCCATAATATGGCGAAGGATTAGACGCAACCGCCAACCCACCCAACACAAAACCTACACCCAAGAAAAAAAACAAAATAAGTCATAATAATTCCTGCTTGGCCTCTCTCCAAGGATCTATGGCCTGAAAAAACCATTCGTTGTAAACTTCAACTACAAGAACACCCTACAAACAAACCATACATCATCATTATATTGTAAACATCATCTTTTATTACTTATCTTATACACATTTTTTCACTTTTTACACTCCAACCCGCCGCTGGAGTTACATTAAAATAATTCCACCACTTTGTACACCACATCACTTATTATTTACATATTTATTATATATATTTTTACCAAATATTAAAAAACCCACCTACAACAAAACAAACAACAAACAACAAACAACAAACAACAAACAACAAACAACAAACAACAAACAACAAACAACAAACAACAAACAACAAACTACAAACAACAAACAACAAACAACACAAGCCCCTTTCACGTCCTCGTAGCTTAAATAAAAGCATAGCACTGAAGATGCTAAGATGGTTAGCCCTACCTCCCCGAGGACAAAAGACTTAGTCCTAACCTTACCGTTAGTTCTTGCTAGATATATACATGCAAGTATCCGCATTCCAGTGTAAATGCCCTTAGCCTTCTTGTCAAGATAAAAGGAGGCAGGTATCAGGCACACCCCATATCAAAGTAGCCCAAGACGCCTTGCTTAGCCACACCCCCACGGGCATTCAGCAGTAATTAACATTAAGCAATAAGTGTAAGCTTGACTTAGTTATAGCAACCAGAGTTGGTAAATCTTGTGCCAGCCACCGCGGTCATACAAGAGACTCAAATTAACGGTAATACGGCGTAAAGAGTGGTACATGCAGTATCTTGACATTTAAGATCAAAATGTAACCAAGCTGTCATAAGCTCAGATTACAACTAAAGCCGCCCTAAAAGAGATCTTAAATCCTTAGACAAACTAGATCCACGAAGCCAGGACCCAAACTGGGATTAGATACCCCACTATGCCTGGCCCTAAATCTTGATATCTTCCCATATACAAAGATATCCGCCTGAGAATTACGAGCACAAACGCTTAAAACTCTAAGGACTTGGCGGTGTCCCCAAACCCACCTAGAGGAGCCTGTTCTATAATCGATAACCCACGATTTTACCCAACCGACTCTAGCCCTAAGCCAGCCTACATACCGCCGTCGCCAGCTCACCTTTTTGAAAGAACAACAGTGGGCACAATAACCATACTTCGCTAACAAGACAGGTCAAGGTATAGCTTATGAGTCGGGAGCAATGGGCTACATTTCCTAACACTAGGAAACACGGAAGGGAGTGTGAAACCATTCCCGGAAGGCGGATTTAGCAGTAAATAGGGGACAATGAGAGCCCCATTTAAATTGGCCCTGGGACACGTACATACCGCCCGTCACCCTCGTCACAACCACATTCCCTTAATAAATTAATACTACATTACTAGGTAAAGATGAGGTAAGTCGTAACAAGTAAGTGTACCGGAAGGTGTACTTAGCATACCAAGGCGTAGCTACAACACCAAAGCATTCAGCTTACACCTGAAAGATATCTGCCATCACCCAGATCGCCTTGAAGCCAAACTCTAGCCCAACCCTTCATATCTAATTAACCAAAAAACTAACTTCATTCACTTAACTAAAACATTCAATAAACCTAGTATAGGGCGATAGAAAAAGGACATCATCCGGAGCGATAGAGCCCCTGTACCGCAAGGGAAAGATGAAATAATAATGAAAACCTAAGCATATAATAGCAAAGACAAAATCTTGTACCTTTTGCATCATGATTTAGCCAGAACCACCAAGCAAAACGGATTTAAGCTTGCCCCCCGAAACCCAAGCGAGCTACTCACGAGCAGCTATACATGAGCGAACCCGTCTCTGTCGCAAAAGAGTGGATGACTCGTTAGTAGGAGGTGAAAAGGCCAACCGAGCTGGGTGATAGCTGGTTGCCTGTGAAACGAATTTAAGTTCTCTCTAGACCTCCCTCTAAGGAAACCTAACCAAACCCCCATGTAGAAGGTCAAGAGTAATTTAAAGGGGGTACAGCCCCTTTAAAAAAGAAAACAATCTCCCCTAGCGGATAAACACCACACCCACATCCTTACTGTAGGCCTTTAAGCAGCCATCATTAAAGAATGCGTCAAAGCTCGCCTCTTAAAATACTAAAACAACATGACTCCCTTACCACTAACAGGCTAACCTATCCCTATAGAAGAACTTATGCTAAAATAAGTAACTTGGAACATTTCCCTCCCTAGCGCAAGCTTACATCATTTAATTATTAACAGACCATAATTAATACCTCAATTCTAACAAGAACAAAATATTAAACATACTGTTAACCCAACCCAGGTGCGCATATTAGAAAGATTAAAATCTACAAAAAGGAACTCGGCAAACCCAAGACCCGACTGTTTACCAAAAACATAGCCTTTAGCCAACCAAGTATTAAAGGTGATGCCTGCCCAGTGACAGAACGTTTAACGGCCGCGGTATCCTAACCGTGCGAAGGTAGCGCAATCAATTGTCTCATAAATCGGGACTTGTATGAATGGCTAAACGAGGTCTTAACTGTCTCCTGTAGTATAATCAGTGAAATTGATCTTCCTGTGCAAAAGCAGGAATGAACCCATAAGACGAGAAGACCCTGTGGAACTTAAAAATCAATGGCCATCACCAACACTAACCAAGCCTACTAGGCCTACAACTTACTAGACAATGGCTCATATTTTTTGGTTGGGGCGACCTTGGAGAAAAACAAATCCTCCAAAAATAAGACCACAACTCTTAACTAAGAGTGACATCTCAATGTGCTAATAGTAATCAGACCCCAGTACAACTGAGGTAATGAACCAAGCTACCCCAGGGATAACAGCGCAATCTCCTTCAAGAGCCCATATCGACAAGGAGGTTTACGACCTCGATGTTGGATCAGGACATCCATAATGGTGCAGCCCGCTATTAAGGGTTCGTTTGTTCAACGATTAACAGTCCTACGTGATCTGAGTTCAGACCGGAGCAATCCAGGTCGGTTTCTATCTATGACTAGGCCTTCCCTAGTACGAAAGGACCGGGAAAGCAGGGCCAATATTACCCAACACGCCCTCCCTCAAGTAGTGAACTCAACTAAACTACTATAATGGATATTAACATATAACCAATGCCCTAGAAAAGGGCCGCTAGCGTGGCAGAGCTTGGTAAATGCAAAAGGCTTAAGCCCTTTACCAGAGGTTCAAGTCCTCTCCCTAGCTTTCATCAACTATGTCAAAACCCTCTACCCTTACCCTCCTCTTTATATCACTGTCCTATGCTATCCCAATTTTACTTGCTGTAGCCTTCCTAACCCTAGTAGAACGAAAAATCCTAAGCTACATACAATCCGAAAAGGCCCAAACGTTGTAGGCCCATTTGGTTTACTACAACCTGTAGCAGATGGTGTAAAACTATTTATTAAAGAACCAATCCGACCATCTACTTCATCTCCATTCTTATTTATCGTAACCCCAATACTAGCACTACTATTGGGCAATCACAATCTGAATCCCCCTCCCACTTCCATTTTCCCCTAGCCGACTTGAACCTAGGACTACTATTCCTGTTAGCCATATCAGCCTAGCCGTATACTCAATCCTATGATCTGGATGAGCCTCCAACTCAAAATATTGCCCTAATCGGAGCCCTACGTGCAGTAGCACAAACAATTTCATATGAAGTTACACTAGCTATCATCCTGCTCTCCGTAATTATATTAAGCGGAAACTACTCCCTAAATACCCTCATTACCACCCAAGAACCACTTTACCTTATCTTCTCTTCCTGACCCCTTGCAATGATATGGTATATTTCAACCCTAGCCGAAACCAAACCGTGCCGCCATTCGACCTCACAGAAGGAGAGTCAGAACTAGTCTCCGGATTTAATGTCGAATACGCTGCAGGTCCTTTCGCTCTTTTCTTCCTAGCCGAATACGCAAACATTATACTAATAAACACACTAACCACCATTCTATTCCTCAACCCAAGTTCACTAAACCCACCCCTAGAGCTATTCCCTATTATTATAGCTTACAAAAATCCTACTACTGTCCTCTGGTTTTCTATGAGTTCGCGCCTCATATCCTCGATTCCGCTACGACCAGCTCATACACCTCCTATGAAAAAATTTCTTACCACTAACACTAGCCCTATGCTTATGACACACCAGCATACCAATCTGTTATGCAGGATTACCCCCATACTCAAGACATGCCCAAGGAAATGTGCCTGAACAAAAGGATCACTATGATAAAGTGAATATAGAGGTACACTAACCCTCTCATTTCCTATCTGAACACCTTAGAAAAGTAGGACTCGAACCTACACAAAAGAGATCAAAGCTCTTCATACTTCCTCTATATTATTTCCTAGTAGAGTCAGCTAACAAAGCTATCGGGCCCATACCCCGAAAATGATGGTTTAAACTCCCTCCCCTACTAATGAGCCCATATGCAAAACTAATCTTCACACTAAGTCTTATACTAGGCACAGCCATTACAATCTCAAGCAACCACTGAATTATGGCCTGAACAGGCCTAGAAATCAATACCCTAGCAATTATCCCATTATTCGCCAAATCCCATCACCCACGCGCAATTGAAGCTACAATTAAGTACTTCCTAGTCCAAGCTACTGCATCAGCACTAATCCTATTTACAAGCATTATCAATGCCTACTCAAACGGCCAGTGAGACCTCACTCAACTAAACCACCCAACAGCCTGCATTCTACTTACAACTGCAATCGCAATAAAAACTTGGACTAGTACCATTTCACTTTTGATTTCCAGAAGTCATCCAAGGATCATCTATAACCACAGCACTTTTATTATCTACAATCATAAAACTGCCACCACTCACTATTTTATTTATAGTATCCCCATTCCCTCCACCCAACACTACTAACCCTTCATAGCCATTGCCTCTGCAGCCTTAGGGGGCTGAATAGGCCTAAACCAAACACAAACCCGAAAAATCCTAGCTTTCTCATCTATTTCCCACCTAGGCTGAATAACCATTATTTCTAATCTACAGCCCTAAACTCACCATAATCAACTTCTATGTATAGTCCTTACTAACCATCCCTATTTTCCTTATCCTTAATACAACTAAGTCCATAAAACTATCCACAATAATAATTTCTTGAACAAAAGCCCCAATCCTGATAGCTACCATAATATTAACCATACTATCCCTTGCAGGACTTCCCCCATTAACAGGATTCCTACCAAAATGATTTATCATCCATAATCTTACAAAACAAGAAATAACAACAACAGCAACAATCATCGCCCTCCTCTCCTTATTAAGCTTATTCTTCTATCTGCGCCTCACATATTACTCAACAATCACACTCCCCACCAAACTCTGCCAATCATATAAAACAATGACACACCAATAAGACATCTAATATCCTAATTGCTATCACCACCTCCCTATCCCTCACACTCCTACCTCTATCCCCAATAATTTTAACCATTAACTAGAAACTTAGGATAAACTACAAACCGAAGGCCTTCAAAGCCTTAAACAAGAGCTAAAACCTCTTAGTTTCTGATAAGACCCGCAGGATATTAACCTACACCTTCTGAATGCAACTCAGATACTCTAATTAAGTTAGGGCCTTATACTAGACAGGCGGGCTTCGATCCCACAACATCCTAGTTAACAGCTAGACGCCTAAACCAACAGGCCTCTGTCTACACCCTAAGACTCCGGCACGTCTACAACGTACATCGATGAGCTTGCAACTCAACATGAACTTCACTACAGAGCCGATAAGAAGAGGAATTGAACCTCTGTAAAAAGGTCTACAGCCTAACGCCTCAACACTCAGCCATCTTACCTGTGACCACCACTACCCGATGATTATTCTCAACCAACCACAAAGATATCGGCACCCTATACCTAATCTTCGGTGCCTGAGCAGGTATAATCGGAACCGCCCTAAGCCTGCTTATCCGTGCAGAACTAGGACAGCCCGGAACCTTACTAGGTGACGATCAAATTTACAATGTAATTGTCACCGCACATGCCTTTGTAATAATCTTCTTTATAGTTATGCCAATTATAATCGGAGGCTTTGGAAACTGACTAGTACCCCTCATAATTGGCGCACCCGACATAGCATTCCCCCGCATAAACAATATAAGCTTTTGACTCCTACCACCATCCTTCCTACTTTTACTTGCCTCATCCACAGTAGAAGCAGGAGCAGGAACAGGATGAACAGTATACCCCCCCTTAGCCGGAAACCTTGCCCACGCTGGTGCATCCGTAGATCTGGCCATCTTCTCCCTACACTTAGCAGGAGTGTCATCAATTCTAGGAGCTATCAATTTCATCACAACCGCCATCAACATAAAACCTCCAGCCCTCTCACAATACCAAACCCCATTATTCGTATGATCTGTACTCATTACTGCCGTTCTCCTACTCCTATCACTTCCCGTACTTGCTGCTGGAATCACAATACTATTAAAAGATCGAAACCTAAACACTACATTCTTCGACCCCGCTGGCGGAGGAGACCCAGTTCTATACCAACACCTGTTTTGATTCTTTGGACACCCAGAAGTCTACATCCTGATCCTACCCGGCTTCGGAATTATCTCACACGTAGTAGCATACTATGCAGGCAAAAAAGAACCCTTCGGCTACATAGGAATAGTTTGGGCCATATTATCAATCGGATTCCTAGGTTTTATTGTATGAGCGCATCACATATTTACAGTAGGAATAGATGTAGATACCCGAGCATACTTTACATCAGCCACTATAATCATCGCAATCCCAACCGGTATTAAAGTATTCAGCTGACTAGCTACACTGCACGGCGGCACCATCAAATGAGACCCCCCCATGCTATGAGCCATAGGCTTCATTTTCTTATTCACCATTGGAGGCCTAACTGGAATCATCCTAGCAAACTCATCCCTAGACATTGCTCTACACGACACTTACTACGTAGTTGCCCATTTCCACTATGTATTATCAATAGGAGCAGTATTTGCTATCCTAGCAGGTTTCACCCACTGATTTCCATTATTCACCGGATATACCCTCCACCCTACATGAGCTAAAGCACACTTCGGAGTAATATTCACTGGCGTTAACCTAACATTCTTCCCACAACACTTCCTAGGCCTAGCAGGCATGCCACGCCGTTACTCCGACTATCCAGACGCATATACCCTATGAAACACCATGTCATCTATTGGCTCTCTCATCTCATTAACAGCTGTAATTATGCTAATATTTATCATCTGAGAAGCCTTCGCATCAAAACGAAAAGTAATCCAACCAGAACTCCCTACCACTAATATTGAATGAATCCACGGCTGCCCTCCACCACACCATACCTTTGAAGAACCAGCCTTTGTCCAAGTACAAGAAAGGAAGGAATCGAACCCTCATATGCTGGTTTCAAGCCAACCGCATCAAACCACTCATGCTTCTTTCTTATGAGATATTAGTAAAACTATTACATAGCCTCGTCAAGACTAAATTGTAGATGAAACCTCTACATATCTCAAATGGCTAACCCATCTCAATTCGGATTTCAAGACGCCTCCTCCCCAATCATAGAAGAACTTGTCGAATTCCACGACCATGCCCTAATAGTAGCCCTAGCAATCTGCACTCTCGTCCTCTACTTATTAACACTTATACTATTAGAAAAACTTTCCTCAAACACTGTAGATGCACAAGAAATTGAACTCATCTGGACAATCCTACCAGCAATCGTCCTTATCCTACTAGCCCTACCATCTTTACAAATTTTATATATAATAGACGAAGTGGATGAACCAGACTTAACCCTAAAAGCCATTGGCCACCAATGATATTGATCCTACGAATACACAGACTTTAAAGACCTAACATTCGACTCATACATAATCCCCACAACAGACCTTTTACCAGGACACTTCCGACTACTAGAAGTAGACCATCGAGTTGTAATTCCAACAGAATCCCACGTGCGTGTCATCATCACCGCAGGGGATGTCCTACACTCCTGAGCAGTTCCCACCCTAGGAGTTAAAACAGACGCAATCCCAGGACGACTAAACCAAACATCATTTATCACTACCCGGCCCGGAATCTTCTACGGCCAATGCTCCGAAATTTGTGGCGCAAACCACAGCTACATACCCATCGTAGTAGAATCCACTCCACTCACACCACTTCGAAAACTGATCCTCACTCCTTTCATCCTAATCATTAAGAAGCTATGCAAACAGCACTAGCCTTTTAAGCTAGAGACAGAGGAACACATACCCCTCCTTAATGACATGCCACAACTAAATCCAAACCCATGATTATCCATTATATTATTAACATGACTTACTTTCACACTAACTATTCAACCAAAACTTTTATCCTTCACCCAAACTAACCCCCCAATCAACAAACCAACCATACTTAATAAAACCACCTCATGAGCCTGACCATGACTTTAAGCTTCTTCGACCAATTTATAAGCCCATCCCTCCTAGGAATCCCACTAATCCTTATCTCAATATTATTCCCTGTGCTACTTATCCCAGCCCAAGGTAACCGATGAATTACAAACCGACTCTCTACCCTCCAATCCTGAGTTATCCACTTAATCACAAAACAACTAATAATTCCCCTAGACAAAAAAGGACACAAATGAGCCCTAATTTTAACCTCCCTTATACTATTACTACTTACAATTAACCTACTAGGCCTACTCCCATATACATTCACCCCCACCACCCAACTATCAATAAACATAGCCCTCGCCCTTCCTTTATGACTAGCTACCCTACTCACAGGCCTACGAAACCAACCCTCAATCTCCTTAGGCCACCTTCTCCCAGAAGGAACACCCACCCCCCTAATCCCCGCCCTAATTATAATCGAAACCATCAGTCTCCTTATTCGCCCCCTAGCCTTAGGAGTCCGACTCACAGCAAACCTCACCGCCGGCCATTTACTCATTCAACTCATCTCAACAGCAGCTGTAGTCCTTCTCCCCATTCTTCCAGCAGTATCTATACTGACTACTACCATCCTACTCCTCCTAACAATCCTAGAAATTGCAGTAGCCATAATTCAAGCTTACGTCTTTGTCCTCCTACTAACCTTATACTTACAAGAAAACATCTAATGGCCCACCAAGCACACTCATATCACATAGTAGACCCTAGCCCATGGCCCATCTCCGGAGCAGCAGCTGCTCTACTAACAACATCAGGCCTTGTCATATGATTTCACCAAAACTCCATACAACTTCTCAGCCTAGGATTATTCTCCATAATTCTTGTTATAATCCAATGATGACGAGATATTATTCGTGAGAGTACCTTCCAAGGACATCACACTCTCCCGGTCCAAAAAGGACTACGATACGGAATAATCCTATTCATTACATCCGAAGCATTCTTCTTTCTTGGATTCTTCTGAGCCTTTTTCCACTCTAGCTTAGTACCAACGCCAGAACTAGGCGGCCAATGACCCCCAGCAGGAATCAAACCACTAAACCCCATAGAAGTGCCCTTACTAAATACAGCCATTCTACTGGCTTCAGGAGTAACCGTAACATGAGCACACCATAGCATTACAGAAGGCAACCGAAAACAAGCAATCCATGCATTAACCCTAACAATCCTCCTAGGGTTCTACTTCACAGCCCTCCAAGGAATAGAATATTATGAAGCACCATTCTCAATCGCCGACGGAGTTTACGGTTCAACCTTTTTTGTCGCCACCGGATTTCACGGCCTCCACGTACTCATCGGATCATCTTTCCTCACTATCTGCCTACTACGACTAATCATATTCCACTTTACACCAAATCACCACTTCGGATTTGAAGCCGCTGCCTGATACTGACACTTCGTAGACGTCATCTGATTATTCCTCTACATAACAATCTACTGATGAGGATCCTGCTCTTCTAGTATAATTATTATAATTGACTTCCAATCTATAGAATCTGGTTCAACCCCAGAGAAGAGCAATTAACATAATCACATTTATATTCACCCTCTCCCTAACCCTAAGCATTATTTTAACCACACTAAACTTCTGAATTACTCAAATTAATCCAGATTCAGAAAAATTATCCCCATACGAATGTGGTTTTGACCCTCTTGGCTCCGCACGTCTCCCCTTCTCTATCCGATTCTTTCTAGTAGCAATTCTATTCCTACTATTCGACCTAGAAATCGCACTACTACTACCCCTACCATGAGCCACCCAGCTCCAATCCCCTATCACTACCATAACCTGAACATCCACTATTATCCTATTACTCACCCTAGGACTTATTTATGAATGAACACAAGGTGGCCTAGAATGAGCAGAATAAACAAAAAAAGAAAGTTAGTCTAAACACGACAGTTGATTTCGGCTCAACAGATCATAGCTAAGCCCTATGACTTTCTTAATGTCACTCATACACTTAAGTTTCTACTCTACCTTCACCCTGAGCAGCCTAGGACTCGCTTTCCACCGCACTCACCTAATCTCAGCCCTACTATGCCTAGAAAGCATGATACTCTCCATATACGTGGCCCTAACTGTCTGACCAGTCGAAAACCAAACACCCTCTCACACTCTAATGCCAATCCTAATATTAGCATTTTCGGCTTGCGAAGCAGGTACAGGCCTGGCAATATTAGTAGCATCCACACGAACTCATGGCTCAGATCACCTCCATAACCTAAATCTCCTACAATGCTAAAAATTATCCTACCAACAATTATACTTCTCCCAACAGCCCTACTCTCCACCCAAAAAGCCCTATGAACTAACATCACCCTACACAGCCTAATAATCGCCACCATCAGCCTACACTGACTATCCCCCACATATTTCCCACACAAAACTCTAACCCAATGAACAGGTATTGACCAAATCTCATCCCCCCTCCTTACCCTATCATGCTGATTGCTTCCCCTAATAATTATAGCAAGCCAAAACCATCTACACCACGAACCCTTAACACGCAAACGAATCTTTGCAGCCACCCTAATCATAATTCAACCATTTATTATTCTAGCCTTCTCAACCACAGAACTTATAATATTTTATATTACATTTGAAGCAACCCTCATTCCAACCCTAATCCTCATTACCCGATGGGGCAACCAACCCGAACGCCTAAGTGCTGGCATCTACCTCCTATTTTATACCCTAATTAGCTCCCTCCCACTATTAGTAACAATCCTACACCTTCACACACAAACAGGGACTCTTCACTTAACAATACTAAACTTAACCAACCTCTCACTCCCAAAATCATGAACCACTATCCTCTCAGGAATTGCACTACTAATAGCATTTATAGTAAAAGCCCCACTATACGGCCTACACTTATGACTACCAAAAGCACATGTAGAAGCCCCAATTGCAGGCTCCATGCTTCTAGCAGCACTACTTCTAAAGCTCGGAGGATATGGCATTATACGGATTACTATCCTAATAAACCCCACATTAAACTCACTACAATACCCATTCCTTGCTTTATCTTTATGAGGAGCACTCATAACCAGCTCAATCTGCCTACGCCAAACTGACTTAAAAGCACTCATCGCCTACTCATCTGTCAGCCACATAGGCCTAGTTATCGCTGCAAGCCTAATCCAAACTAACTGATCCTTCTCAGGCGCAATAATCCTCATAATCTCCCACGGCCTCACCTCCTCAATACTATTCTGTCTGGCCAACACAAACTATGAACGTACCCATAGCCGAATCTTATTATTAACACGCAGCCTACAGCCACTCCTACCACTAACAGCAACCTGATGACTACTAGCCAATCTATCAAACATAGCCCTGCCACCAACAACAAATTTAATAGCTGAACTCACCATCATAATTGCCCTATTCAACTGATCAATACTTACAATCATCCTAACTGGACTCGCAACACTACTTACCGCAGCATACACCCTATTTATACTACTGACTACCCAACGAGGAATTTTACCAACCAACATCACATCTATTCAGAACTTTACCACACGTGAACACCTCCTAATAACCCTACACATCATACCTATACTCCTCTTAATCCTTAAACCAGAACTTATCTCAGGAGCCTTCCTATGCAAGTATAGTTTAAACCAAACATTAGACTGTGATTCTAAAAATAGAAGTTAAAACCTTCTTACCTGCCGAGGGGAGGTTCAACCAACAGGAACTGCTAATTCCTGTATCTGAGTCTAAAATCTCAGCCCCCTTACTTTTAAAGGATAACAGTAATCCGCTGGTCTTAGGAACCACTAATCTTGGTGCAAATCCAAGTAAAAGTAGTGGAAACCATCCTAATTATTAACACCTCTATACTTCTCACACTAGCATTAATCCTAATCCCCACACTACTAACCCTATTAACAAAAAATTACAAGAACTCCCCCAGCTCAATTACCAAAACCGTCAAAACTGCCTTTCTCACCAGCCTAATCCCCACCACACTATTCCTATACTCTGGCATAGACAGCATTATCTCCATCTGAGAATGAAAATTCATTATAAACTTTAAAATCCCAATAAACCTTAAAATTGACCAATACTCAATAATATTTTTTCCCATTGCACTATTTGTAACATGATCTATTCTACAATTCGCCTCCTGATATATAGCTACAGAACCATACATTACAAAATTCTTCTCATACTTACTAATATTCCTAACTGCAATATTAACACTAACAATCGCCAACAACCTATTTTTACTTTTCATCGGATGAGAGGGGGTAGGAATTATATCATTTCTCCTAATCGGATGATGGCAAGGCCGAGCAGAAGCCAATACAGCTGCTCTACAAGCTATCCTATATAACCGAATCGGAGATATCGGACTCATCCTAAGTATAGCCTGACTCGCATGCACCATAAACTCATGAGATATCCAACAAACCATGCCCAACCATACCCAAACCCCAACACTCCCATTACTAGGCCTCATCCTAGCCGCAACCGGAAAGTCAGCTCAATTTGGCCTACATCCATGACTACCAGCTGCCATAGAAGGCCCAACCCCAGTTTCCGCCCTACTCCACTCAAGTACTATAGTTGTAGCAGGAATCTTCCTCCTAATCCGAATACACCCTATACTCTCCAACAACCAAACCGCCCTAACCCTATGCTTATGTCTAGGAGCACTATCCACACTATTTGCCGCTACCTGTGCTCTAACACAAAACGACATCAAAAAAATTATTGCCTTCTCAACATCTAGCCAACTAGGACTAATAATAGTAACAATTGGACTAAACCTTCCACAGCTAGCCTTTCTACACATTTCAACCCACGCCTTCTTCAAAGCCATACTCTTCCTGTGCTCTGGATCAATTATCCACAACCTCAGTGGTGAACAAGACATCCGAAAAATAGGCGGCCTTCAAAAAATACTTCCAACAACCACCTCCTGCCTAACTATCGGAAACCTAGCCTTAATAGGAACTCCATTCTTAGCCGGATTCTACTCAAAAGATCTCATCATTGAAAGCCTAAACACATCACACCTTAATACCTGAGCACTACTCCTAACACTACTCGCCACAACATTCACCGCAACATATAGCCTACGAATAACTATTTTAGTACAAACAGGATTCCCCCGCATCCCATCAACTACCCCAATAAACGAAAACGACCCAGCAATTATTAACCCAATCACTCGACTTGCACTAGGCAGCATCCTAGCTGGCCTACTTATCACAACTTACTTCCCACCTACGAGCACCCCTCCAATAACCATACCTACATACATAAAAATTGCCGCTATACTTCTAACGATCCTAGGAACCATTCTAGCCCTCGAACTATCAAACATAACTCACGCCCTATCAAAGCCCAAACAAAACATGGCAATAAACTTCTCATCTACATTAGGCTACTTCAACCCATTACTCCACCGCCTAACCTCTACAAACCTCCTAAACACAGGACAAAAACTATCCTCCCACCTAGCCGACCTATCCTGGTACAAAAAAATAGGCCCAGAAGGACTTGCCACCCTACAAGTCATAACAACCAAAACCTCAACCAACCTACACACAGGCCTCATCAAAGCCTATTTAAGCTCATTTGCCCTATCAATCCTAATCCTCTTACTAATATACAGAACCAACACCCTAATGGCCCCAAACATACGAAAACATCACCCCCTACTAAAAATAATTAACAACTCCCTAATTGACCTCCCAACACCCTCAAATATCTCCGCCTGATGAAATTTCGGCTCTCTTCTAGGTATCTGCCTAGCAACCCAAATCCTTACAGGATTAATGCTAGCCATACACTATACCGCAGACACAACCCTAGCATTCTCCTCCGTAGCCCACATGTGCCGAGACGTCCAATATGGTTGACTACTCCGCAACCTACATGCAAATGGAGCATCAGCATTTTTCATCTGCATTTACCTTCACATCGGACGAGGCTTCTACTACGGCTCCTATCTATTCAAGGAAACCTGAAACACAGGAGTTATCCTCCTCTTAACCTTAATAGCAACCGCCTTCGTAGGATATGTTCTCCCATGGGGACAAATATCGTTTTGAGGCGCAACCGTCATCACTAACCTATTCTCAGCCATCCCATACATCGGACAGACCCTAGTAGAATGAGCTTGAGGAGGCTTCTCAGTAGACAACCCGACACTAACCCGATTTTTTGCCCTACATTTTATTCTTCCATTCATAATTGCAGGTCTCACACTAATCCACCTCACCTTCCTCCACGAAACTGGTTCAAACAACCCACTAGGACTAGCATCAGATTCAGACAAAATCCCATTCCACCCCTACTTCTCCCTAAAAGATATCCTGGGATTCATCACAATACTACTCTTCCTGACAACCCTAGCCCTCTTCTCACCAACACTACTAAGCGACCCAGAAAACTTTACCCCCGCAAACCCACTCATCACACCCCCTCATATTAAACCAGAATGATACTTCCTATTTGCATACGCTATCCTACGCTCAATCCCAAACAAACTTGGAGGAGTCCTTGCACTCGCTGCATCTGTCCTAGTACTATTTCTAGCCCCACTCCTACATAAATCTAAACAACGCACAATAACATTTCGCCCTCTATCCCAAGTATTATTCTGAATTTTAGTCACCAATCTAATCATCCTAACATGAGTAGGCAGCCAACCAGTAGAACACCCATTCATTATCATCGGCCAACTAGCATCCCTCACCTACTTCTCTATTATTCTAATCCTCTTTCCAATCACTGCCACCCTAGAAAACAAGTTACTGAACTACTAAAATACTCTAATAGTTTATCAAAAACATTGGTCTTGTAAGCCAAAGAATGAAGATCCCACCTCTTCTTAGAGTTTTTCTTCCTCCGGGCCCCCCCCCTCCCCCCCCGGAGGATTTTTTGCCGGGATCTATGTACTCTAGCATACTATTCTCGTACCACATTATACATTATATCCATGTCCTAAATACATTAATATACACCTGGACACAAATCGCATTTTTCACATCCTACTTTCAAGCGCTATCCGCGTGTAACTTATTAACGGAATTTACACTCTGCCCGTACTAAAACCATGACATGCCATTCTATACATTAACGGACTTTCCCTGGACACGAGGCCTCCCGGAGGGAATGACCTTAATGGTAGCAGGACTATTCCGACGAAACTTTGTTCCGGTACAGCTTTCTAAAGTACCCGATGGATTTATTGATCGTTCACAGCACGAGAAATCCGCAACGCCTTGCACGAAGTACCTCCTCATACTAGCTTCAAGCCCATTCTTTCCACCATACACCACTGACACTACTTGCTCTTTTGCGCCTCGGGTTCCTATTTCAGGGTCATCAATTGGTAGTTGGATATATATTGGTTTTCACAGATGCAACCGAGCTCTGTCAGGGGCACTTTGCCTCGTAATCCCGACATCTTTCTGCCTTTTGTCTACTGGTTCCCTCTCTTCCCTTCGGGAGCCTTCACAGGTTGCCCATGGTAGTTAGAGCAGGAGCTTACAATCTATTTACCTGGGCTACAATGGTCCACGGGCCTTTTTATCACTTTCAGAGAATCACTCAATGAGACGGTCGACGTATCCGGGGAATCATCTCAACACTGATGCACTTTAGATAGCCCTCACATACTTTGATCCGACTAGCTTAACTCCCGTGTGGCAGGATAATGCATGCATAGGGTATATGATTTTTCGATTTTCGCCCCCCCGGGCGATTTTAACAACACTAGGAATTTCCGACTAAACCATAATTTTCCACCCATCACAATTTTTATCATCACATTTCACATTTTCCCACTCTAGACAAACTACATTAATAAACAAATTCGTTACTTAACAAAAATTTTTTTACATCATACATCACAAAACATCATCAAACAATCCAGTAAAAATTCATTAAATAAACAAACACTTACATTTGTCACCATCACAAACATAATACATCAAAACATACCTCAGAAAAAAAGGAATTAAACCTTTATCACCAACTCCCAAAGCTGGTATTCTAAATTAAACTATTTTCTGATAACCCCACTAAACTGCCCGAATAGCCCCACGCGACAACCCCCGCACAACCTCCAAAACTACGAACAACGTCAACAACAAACCTCACCCCGCCACCAAGAACATCCCAAACCCCAAAGAATAAAACATTGCCACACCACTAAAATCCAACCGCACCAAAAACATACCTCCTTATCAACAGTAACTACCCAACCTTTCAACACTCAACCACACCTCCTACAACCACACCAACAACAACAACCAAAAATAACCCAACCCCATACCCCACTACTCCCCAATCCCCCCAAGCCTCTGGAAACGGCTCCGCTGCCAAAGAAACAGAGTATACAAACACCACTAACATTCCCCCTAAATACACCATAAAAGCACTAAAGGACACAAACGAAACTCCCAAACTCAACAACCACCCACATCCTATCACAGATGCCAACACCAAACCAACCACCCATAATATGGCGAAGGATTAGACGCAACCGCCAACCCACCCAACACAAAACCTACACCAAGAAAAAAACAAAATAAGTCATAATAATTCCTGCTTGGCCTCTCTCCAAGATCTATGGCCTGAAAAACCATCGTTGTAAACTTCAACTACAAGAAACACCCTACAAACAAACCATACATCATCATTATATTGTAAACATCATCTTTTATTACTTATCTTATACACATTTTTTCACTTTTTACACTCCACCGCCGCTGGAGTTACATTAAAATAATTCCACCACTTTGTACACCACATCACTTATTATTTACATATTTATTATATATATTTTTACCAAATATTAAAAAACCCACCTACAACAAAACAAACAACAAACAACAAACAACAAACAACAAACAACAAACAACAAACAACAAACAACAAACAACAAACAACAAACAACAAACAACAAACAACAAACAACAAACAACACAAGCCCCTTTCACGTCCTCGTAGCTTAAATAAAAGCATAGCACTGAAGATGCTAAGATGGTTAGCCCTACCTCCCGAGGACAAAAGACTTAGTCCTAACCTTACCGTTAGTTCTTGCTAGATATATACATGCAAGTATCCGCATTCCAGTGTAAATGCCCTTAGCCTTCTTGTCAAGATAAAAGGAGCAGGTATCAGGCACACCCCATATCAAAGTAGCCCAAGACGCCTTGCTTAGCCACACCCCCACGGGCATTCAGCAGTAATTAACATTAAGCAATAAGTGTAAGCTTGACTTAGTTATAGCAACCAGAGTTGGTAAATCTTGTGCCAGCCACCGCGGTCATACAAGAGACTCAAATTAACGGTAATACGGCGTAAAGAGTGGTACAATGCAGTATCTTGACATTTAAGATCAAAATGTAACCAAGCTGTCATAAGCTCAGATTACAACTAAAGCCGCCCTAAAAGAGATCTTAAATCCTTAGACAAACTAGATCCACGAAAGCCAGGACCCAAACTGGGATTAGATACCCCACTATGCCTGGCCCTAAATCTTGATATCTTCCCATATACAAAGATATCCGCCTGAGAATTACGAGCACAAACGCTTAAAACTCTAAGGACTTGGCGGTGTCCCAAACCCACCTAGAGGAGCCTGTTCTATAATCGATAACCCACGATTTACCC
>JAUMJJ010001236.1:0-42714 GCA_033556795.1 Tapera naevia | reverse complement strand
GGCTGCGGAATTAGGAGGGGGAGTGCGGCTCGGTAGGGGCGGCCAGGCAGTGGAAGGAGGGTGGAGCTTGTCCCAGAGCCACAGCCAATAGAAGCCAGGGAGAGGAGGTGTCCACGCCGCTGATTGGCCAGTGGGCGAGACCAAATGGAGACCCGGTAAACGCGGCCTCTCACGTGGGGGTGGGTGGCCTGAGGGGCATGGTGACCGTTGTGAGAGGCGGGCAACACTTGCACTGCTGTGCCCGAGTCCCCTGCACTACCTCCCTCTCCCCCCAGCTCATTTGAAGAGCGGTTGCCGCCTCCCGGGGAAAGGACCCGGCTCCCAGGGGCTGCCGCAGCCCCGGGAGTGCTGCTGGGCCGGCCTAGGGGTCTCCGCGGTCCCACGGAGAGGGAATGGGGGGCAGCACCGCACACCGCGGCTTGCCCCGCCGCTCTATCTGCGTCAGTCTCTATGGTAGCCGCTTCCCACGGCTCTGCCCCGGATTGAGCTCCGTTTTCCCTCCTCGCAACTCTATGGTCCCCACTTCCTGCCGCTGGCATGGCAGCGCTGTATAGAGCGTCGTTCCCCCCATGAGGCGACTCTATGGTCCGCACTTCCGGCCGCGCGATTTCCGGGTGGGTGGTTCCGTAGCGCTCGCCGCCCGGTGCTGCCCGCGCCGGCCCCGCCGCTTCGCCAGCCCCGCCGCACCGGGGCCCGGGCAGCCATGGGCGCCTATCTGTCGCAGCCCAACACGGTGAAGAGCTCCGGGGACGGCGCCGGGCTCGGGCCGCGCCCGCTGCACTTCGGGTTCAGCGCCATGCAGGGCTGGCGCGTCTCCATGGAGGTGAGCGAGGGCCCCGCGCCCGCCGGCAGCGGTAAGGGGGGGCCTCGGGACGGCCGCCGCCGCCACGAGGCTGCCGGGCTCCATTCGAGCGACCGCCAGTACCGGTAGCCGAGGCTGGGGACGAGTAGCACCGCGGCCACGAGGTTACCGATCGCCACCAGGAGAGCGCGAGACCGCCGGTACCGGGGTCTTGGGGCGGGCGAGACCGCTGCTATGGGGATGCTGCTTCCCGCAGGGCGAGCCCGGGGCCACCGGTATCGGTAACTGGGGCTGGGAGCGGGCAGCCGCTCAGGACCTGCTGGTGCGGGTAACTGGAGGGAAGCCGGGAGGCCCCGCTCCGTGGGGATACAGCCCGGGAGAGCCCTGGATGAGGAGAGCAGGAGAGACCCGAGCACTGGGGACCAGGAAAACCTGGATTAGGGAGGGAAGGACAGGGCGGTGGTGGGGTGAACTGTGGAGTAAAGACAAATGGAAACCCTTAGGGCCAGTCCCTGCCCGTCTTGCAGGCAGGAATGAAGAGTTGATCCCTCCCTGTTCTCTTTCCCTGTGTTCACTTCTTCCCGGGCAGACTTGTTGAAGCAATTCCCATTCCCACTTTGTCTCCCTTAGCGAGGCCTGGCTTCACCACCTTGCTGGCTGGGCTCGTTACAGGGCAATGAGTTATCCTGGGATCCACACCTGGCTGTGGAAGTTGGGTGTTTCCCAGGGGATTCGTTGGAGCTACTGGGGCTGCTTTATGCTCAGCATCGTTTGTGCCACATTGTTTTCCCTTCCAGGCAGCCAGCAAATGGGATAAATTTGATAAGGATTAATCCTGGTCCCTGCTCTCCTCCTGCTGCCTCTTTTGTGCATGCAGCAAAGCAGCTGCTTCGACTGCTTCAGAGAGGGTGTCCCGTTCGGACACCGTGGGGGTTGGATTTTGGCAAATACGGTTTTACGAGCAGCAGTATCATATTATCATGGAGCAATCCAGGCTTGGGGAAATGCTGCTGGAAAGCTGCCCTGAGGAAAAGTCCCTGGGGGTGCTGCTCGACAGCGGCTGAACAGGAGGCAGCAGTGGCCCAGGGGGGCAAGAAGGCCCCCAGAACCCTGGTTTGGCTCAGCCCTGGGGTGGCAGCAGGAGCAGGGCAGGGATGGTCCCCCTGCACTCAGCACCTCCAATGCTGGGCTCAGGGTTGGGCCCCTCCCTCCAAGAAAGCCCTGGAGGGGCTGGAGTGCGTCTGGAGAAGGGAGCGGAGCTGGGGAAGGGTCTGGAGAACAGGGGCTGTGGGAGCGGCTGAGGGCCCTGGGGGGGTTTGGGCTGGAGAAGAGGAGGCTGAGGGGAGACCTCCTGGCTCTCTGCAGCTCCTGGAGAGGAGATTGGAGCCAGGTGTGGGTTGGTCTCAAGGAACAAGGAATTGCTGGAAGTGGGAAGGGAAAGCACAGAATGGCTGGAAATGTCAGAGCACGCTGTTCCCTGAGGATTCCTTGGTGCCAGGCAAAGGAGAGGGGGTTGGTCTCAAGGAACAAGAGATGGAATGAGAGGAAATGGCCTCAAGTTGTGCCAGGGAAGGTTTAAAATTGATATTGGGAACAATTCTTTCACTGACCAACTGGTAAAGCCCTGGCAGAGGCTGCCCAGGGCAAGGGTGGAGTCCCCATTCCTGGAGGGGTTCAAAATCCAGGTGGATGTGACACCTGGGGACAGGGTTTGTTGGTCACAGTGGGGTTGGGCTGATGTTGGACGGGATGAGCTTGGAGGGCTTTTCCAACTCAGTGATTCCATGATTCTACACTTCATACTGGAATGTTGCAGCTGTTGGACTGGTGACAAAACAGCATCCAGGTGATTCCTCCCCTCAGCCCATCAGGTCTTGGTGGATACATGGGCTCCCATTTCCAGGGTGGATGAGGCAGGAGTGGTGCCCTTAGGAGGCACTCCGAGTGCGTGGGTGCTCAGCTGCTCCGTCCTGCTTTGCTCTGGAGGGGTGAAATTCTGGCACAGGGATGGTGCCAGAACGTTGTGGGGTGTCCAGTTTGATCCCTGCCATGAGATCCACCTGAGGGCAGGAGGCTGGATGCAGGCAGCTTTCTGGCACCCTTGGGAATGGTTTAGGGAGATGGGCTGGGATGAGGGAGAGCAGAGCTGTCCCCGTTCCTGATTCTGTGGCCAAAGCCACCCCCAGCTTGGAATTTTACTTCCCTGGCTCCATCTGTGCTGCCGTTGATCCTTATGGAAGCTGGATGAGGCCTGGAGGTGGCAGCTGTGGGTTCCACACGATCCGAAGTCGCTGGCTCGTCTCCCACTGGCAGGAGCGGTTATGGGAATGCTGGAGGGGGCACGGCTGAGCTGGATTATGCCAAGAAATGCCAGGGGGGCAGGAGTGCGGTGTTATGAGTGGAACCTGCAGCATGTTGCTTCCAAACTTGGGGTGGGGGGGGATCATGGGATCTAATTCTCCTGCATTCCCACTGTGTCCAGACTTGGTTTGTGTTTTCCCTCTCTCATTCCTTTGTATTTCCACTCCCTGGTGAGGCTGAAGAAAGCACTGAGCGCGGGGTTACACGTGAGGCTTTGGTCACACGTTCCATCAGCGAAGCAATCGGGATGTGGATGAGCCTTGGCACACGGGCACTGCCAGATGTGCAGGAAGGAATCGGCTCGTGGCTTTGCCTGGTGTATTTGGAGCCCCTGAGTGAGGCAGGCGGAGAGGAGGCTCCGAAGAAATACTGTAATTTGGATCCATTCTTCGTCCAGAGAGGTTGCTTGGTTTTGTCCAAACTCTGTGTCCAACCGGAGGGTGGTGGCAAGCGGTGTTCTGCAGGGATCAGCATTGGGACAGGGTGGTAATTAACATCCTTGTTGGAGACACAGAGAGGGGGATTGATGACACCAGGCTGTGTGGTAAGGAGGGGATGGATCCAGAGGGACCTGGACATGCTGCAGAGCGGTCTGTGTAGAATGAAGTTCAACAAAGCCAAGGGCAAGGTCTTGCACATAAGTCAGCGCAATCGCAAATCCAGGCTGGGTGCAGAATGGATTGGGAGCAGCCCAATAGGGACTTGGGGTGCTTCCCCAGGAGGAAAAGCTCCACAGGAGCCGGCAATGGGCGCTCCCAGCCCAGAAACCACCCAGAGCAGTGGGACCAGCGGGGAGGGAGGAGATTCTGCCCCTCTGCTCCACTCTGGGGAGACCCCACCTGGAGTCCTGAGTCCAGATCTGGAGTCCTCAGCACAGGAAGGACCTGGAGGTGTTGGATCAAGTCCAGAGGAGGCCACGGAGATGATCTGAGGGCTGGAGCCCCTCTGCTATAAGGACAGGCTGAGAGAGTTGGGGTTGTTCAGCCTGGAGAAGAAAAGGCTCCAGGGAGACCTTAGAGCAGCCTCCCAGGACTGAAAGGGGCTCCAGGGAAGCTGGGGAAGGCCTCTTGATCAGGAGTGCAGGGACAGGACGAGGGGAAGGGTTTGGAGGTGAAAGAGGCGAGGTTGAGATGAGGTCTTAAGCAGAAATGTTTTGGTGTGAGGGTGGGGAGGCCCTGGCCCAGGTTGCCCAAGGAAGTGGTGGCTGCCCCATCCCTGGAGGTGTTGAAGGCCAGGTTGGATGGGGCTTGGAGCCCCCTGATTGAGTGGGAGGTGTCCCTGCCCGTGGAAGGGGATGGGACTGGATGGGCTTTGAGGTCCCTTCCCACCCAAACCATTCCATGGTTCTGTGATTTTTGGGTGGATGAGGAACCCAAGAATGAGGGCACCAAAAAAAAACAGTGCTGAGTGCTCAGAACAAAGAAAAGAGAAGAAGCTGAAGGCAGCTCTGTGGTCTGGAGAGGAAACTGTGGCATAGTGGGAAAGGCACAGGAGATGCTTTGGAGGTAGCGGGATGGGGCCTTTCTGAGCTCCTTGCTGTCCTGGCTACATCTCCAGGACCAGATGCTGACAGCCCCTCATTCCCTCCTGGCCTCAGGACACAGCCCTTGCTTCCTAAAATGCAGGAATTTGATCCAAAATACAGAGATTTATCTACTTAACTCTTAGTTTGCTGATTTCAGCTGAGTTTGATGTGTGCCCTGTCAGACACCGCATTTTCCATTTGCTGTGGCAACCCTGAAGGAAGCCAGGGAGACCTGGAATCATCCTACCCAGGAGAAGAAAACTCTGGAGCAGCCGCCTCTGGGCTCCATGAGCTCCTGCTTGGTCTGGGGGCGTGAGATCAGAGTTACCTGCAGGGCCACAGCCAGCTCCCCCACCCTGGAGCAGGGATGGAGCCCCGGAATCGCAGCACTGGGAGTCAGTGGTCGCTCAGGTGCTCCCTGAGCTTCTCCAGTTGTCCGTGGGCATCCTGACATGTGGAGCTGCTGGAGCTGATCCAGCCACGTTTGCCCTCCTTGGCCGTGGCGACTGCTCCACCTCGGAGCCCGGGGGCCGCTCCTGCTGCCCGAGCCGGGATTCCTCCCCGGCAGCCTCTGCCTCGCTCGCTCCAATTAAACCGCTCGCCAGTCACTGGGGACGTATCCCAGATCCTTTGTCAGGGATTCACTGCCTCCTGTAAATCCTCTGATTCTCTGCTTATTCCCATTTTCCTTAACTCCTGGTTACATTTCCTGTGCTACAGCTCTAATTCCTCCTTTTTTTCCTTTGAAACAAAGGTTGCGATTTGCCTGTCCAGGCCCCATTTTCATCGTTCTGAGGGCTGTGTAACCCCCAAACCTCCCTTTTTCCATTTTTGTTATCCCTTGGTGGGCATCGCAGCAGGATGGAATTCTCATGTGGGGCTATGGAGGGTGAAGAGCATTTATCCAGGGCTTGGAAGAGCTCAGCATCTGCTTTGCCCTGTGGATGTGGGTATTTTGGTCATGGATACATCCCAACCTCGGAGCCTGCAGCCCTGGAGTGAGCACAGCGTCTGGGGGCAGTGGTCGTGCTTTTGGCTTTCAGGTGATGAATTTGAACCTTAGTGAAGGGACCACAGGGATTAAATCCTAGGGTGGTTGATGAATAAAGGACAAGGGGCGAGGAGAGGCTGCGCCTTAGGTGGCTGGGGCTGGAGCTTTGGGAGTGTTGGAACCATGGAATGGTTTGGGTGGGAAGGGACCTCAAAGCCCATCCAGTCCCATCCCCTGCCACAGGCAGGGACACCTCCCACACTGGATCAGGGGGCTCCAAGCCCCATCCAACCTGGCCTTCAACACCTCCAGGGATGGGGCAGCCACCACTGCTCTGGGCAACCTGGGCCAGGGCCTCCCCACCCTCATACCAAAACATTTCTGCTTAAGACTTCATCTCAATCTTGCCTCTTTCACCTCCAAACCCTTCCCCTCGTCCTGTCCCTGCACTCCTGATCAAGAGGCCTTCCCCAGCTTCCCTGGAGCCCCTTTCAGTCCTGGGAGGCTGCTCTAAGGTCTCCCTGGAGCCTTTTCTTCTCCAGGCTAAACAACCCCAACTCTCTCAGCCTGTCCTTGTACAGGAGGTGCTCCAGCCCTCGGGTCATCTCCATGGCCTCCTCTGGACTCACTCCAACAACTCCAGGTCCTTCCTGTGCTGGAAGATGAGTTGGGCAGGGTTTAAGGAAGATTCCGTCCATCCATTGTTTCTGGGCTTTGATCAGAACAGCCAGGTCTGGTTTCCTTACCTGAGTGTGGAAGGGGTCGGGCACCACGCTGTAAAATCCCTGTGGTGCCTTCCACAGAGCTTTGTTGTGGAGGGAGAGGCGGCTCCTGCTGCTTGTGTGGTTGTGGTTTGGCTGTGTGGGTGGGAAAGGTGGGATGCAGCCTGGGACACACCTTCTCTCTGGTGTTTCAGAGAGGCCGTGTGCTTTGCCGTGCTATGCCTGAGGCCGGGAGCGCCTTCCCAGAGTGTGCCGCGTGCACAGGGAGCAGGGCTGAGCCTTTGTCCCAAGAGAAGGTTTTCCAGCCCTGTTTGAGCTCTTTATGGTGATCCTGCATCCTGTGGTGCCTCTGTGCCAGCGTTCTTTGGGAAGGCAGAGCTGCGGGTGGTGGAAGGCAGAGGCCGGGAGGCTCCATGTCTGACCTCCCGGATTCTTTGCACTGATCTGTCTGGCAAGAACCAAGAAAGGGAGCATCTCAGGAATGGCCCTGCTCCACAGGTGATCCCGAGCCAGGAGCTCTGTCTGTGTGGGAGAAGTACCCAGAGCTGTGCTGAGAGGGTCTGGAGGGGCTCCCAGCACCATCCCACGGTGCCTGGGCTGGTTCACCACTGCGGCTCGGAGGGCTCCATATCCTTTGGCTCTGGGTGGGCTGTATCTGGAGCTGTGCTGAGGGTCTGGAGGGGTTCCTAGCACCATCCCATGGTGCCAGAGTTCTGTTTGCCAGAGCTCTGTGCTATCCCCTGGAGGATGAGCGTGTGCTGGGTGAGCTCGGAGAATGTGAGAGGAGGCTTTCTCTCTGCTCTTGCCCTTCCTTCAGGTTTGGGGGTCTCTGGTCCTCTCTCCTGCTCCTCCATTTGGTCTGGTGCAATCCATGTCATTCCCAACTTCTCCTCTCTTCCAGGATGCCCACAACTGCATCCCCGAGCTGGACAGTGAAACAGCCATGTTCTCAGTCTACGATGGACACGGAGGTAACTGCTCCCATGGACATTCCGGCGCGGCTTTTGGTGGCTGTCTGTCATTGGGAATCCTGCTTGGGAAGCATTTTCCTTGACAGATGTCGTTGACGAAGGTTCTGAATGTTTCTGAGCCAGGTTGGATGAGGCTTGGAGCTCCCTGATCCAGTGGGAGGTGTCCCTGCCCATGGCAGGGCATGGATCTGGATGGGTTTTGTGGTCCCTTCCCACCCAGCCCTTCCATGATTCCTTGATATCGGGGTTAGCTTCCTAGGTTCTGTCTCCGTGGTGTTGCTTTGTGCCATGGGGTCCAGCCTGAGGAAGGCACCTTCCCGTGGGACGGGCTCCCATCCCATGCCTGCCACTCCTTGCTGTGAGGAAAAAACCCTCATCCCCAGCTGTGCCAGGAAGACAGTGGCGTTGGGTCATCTTGTCCATTGGGCGGGTGGTCAGGTGTCCACACTGGCATTATTGGATCCGTGGGCTGCTTCCGGCAGCACGGAGCCGCTGCCCCGCGCGCAGATGCAGGCGGGAAAGGCTGTGGGTGTTGTTTACCTGGACTTCAGTAAAGCCCGTGATGCTATTTCCCGCTACGTTCTCCTGGAGAAGCTTGTGGCCACCAGCATCCTGGTTTGGCTCAGCCCTGGGGTGGCAGCAGGAGCAGGGCAGGGATGGTCCCCCTGCACTCAGCACCTCCAATGCTGGGCTCAGGGTTGGGCCCCTCCCTCCAAGAAAGCCCTGGAGGGGCTGGAGCGCGTCTGGAGAAGGGAGCGGAGCTGGGGAAGGGTCTGGAGAACAGGGGCTGTGGGAGCGGCTGAGGGCCCTGGGGGGGTTTGGGCTGGAGAAGAGGAGGCTGAGGGGAGACCTCCTGGCTCTCTGCAGCTCCTGGAGAGGAGGGTGGAGCCAGGGGGGGGTCGGGCTCTGCTCCCAAGGAATACAGATTGGGATGAAATGGCCTCAAGTTGTGCCAGGGGAAGTTCAGATTGAATATTGGGAACAATTGTTTCATGGAAAGGATTGTCCAGTCCTGGGCTCCCAGGGCAGTGGTGGAGTCCCCATCCCTGGAGGGGTTCAAGCTCTGTGGCTGTGGGTTGGTCTGGCAGTTGGACTGGATGAGCCTGGAGGGCTTTTCCAACCTCAGTGATTCCATGATTCTGTGAGCTAGCTTCCTGTGTCCTATTGGACTCGATGATCTCAGAAATCTTTTCCAACCAAGCAAATCTATGATTCTCTGACACTAAACCTGAATTGTTAGGCTGAGCTCTCTCAAGCTGCTGTTCTTCCTGGTGCCTTTGCTGAGCTGGGCTGCAGAAATCCAGGATCCCTCGCTCTGTTGGATCACCTTCCGCTCCTGCCAGCACCTTCCTAATCACAGCGATATCCCTGTGCTCTGCGGGGCGCCCGGCAGCGTTAATTGCGGAGCTGCTGGAGCGCATCGTGCTTCTAAGAACCTTTTGGCAGCTCTGGGTGTGGGTGCTTGGTTTGAGCCATTGGTCCAGGTTCTCCTCTGCTCATGCAGCTGGTGTTCCGGCTACCGCATGGTGTCCGGTACCGGGACCACTGCTCTGCCCACAGGACCCCGAAATCTGTATCTCAGCGCCGCGGCATTGTGTTTTCCTTGGCCTAGAACATGCTCATGGTCTTCCCCATGAGCTGGTGATGTTCCAAGAGAGAGCATCCGCTGACCAAAAGCTTCGTTTCTCCTCTGTTGATTATCCCCGCACTTACGTGTGAAAATAGAGCTTTTCAGGTTGGATGGGCCAAACAGTCTGCCAGAACGAGCCAAAGCTCCTGGTTGGGAAGCGTTGGCCAAACCCCATGGGTCAGAGCTCACTGAGGTTTGCCCAGGATCATCATGGAAGGTGCCATGTGCTGGGAATGGGTGAGCGGGATCCAGTGCTCCGTTGCTGCTGGACTTCCTGTGTCAGAGTTGGTTCTGGGTCGTGTCCCCCCTGGATCTGGGTCTGGGTCATGTCCCCCAGATCTGGGTCGTGTTCCCAGGATTTGTCTCAGGAACTGAGTTTCTCGGGAATTGCTCTGGGAGGAGCAGCCTCTCTAAACAAGTTCTGCTCTCTTCCAGGAGAAGAAGTTGCCCTGTACTGTGCCAAGTATCTTCCCGAGATCATCAAAGACCAGAAGGCCTACAAGGAAGGCAAACTACAAAAGGTACGGATCCAGCGTTTCCCTGAGGCACAGGGAGAGCCCTCGTTGAAGTCCCAGTCCTTACTCCTCCCTGGTCTGTGTGTCATGTCCTCTATTCCAGCATCCCTTCCTTCCAGGAGTACACACCAGGAGCTGAGGGCATTTTTGGGCATAACCCAGCTTCTGTTTTCCAGCTTTATTTTTTTGCTTCTATGAGCAGATGTGGTTGTTTTTGGTGGAGGACTTAGCAGGGCTGGATCAATGGTTGGACTCGATGATCATAAATGCCTTTTCCAACCCAAACCATCCTGTGATTCCATGTTCATACACAGGCCCTGGAAGATGCATTCTTAGCCATAGACGCCAAGCTCACCACTGAGGAGGTGATCAAGGAGCTCTCCCAGATGGCCGGGCGGCCCCAGGATGATGAGGATGAGAAGGAGAAGGTCGCTGATGAAGATGATGGTAAGTCAGATCCATGGAACAGACTAGACCAGCTCCGGCTCAGGGACTGGGAGCCCCTGGACCCCGGCTCCTTTGGCAGAGGGGATTCTGTCCCAGTTCCCTGGTTCCATCCCAGCCCCTGGGCCAAAACCTGCCCTTGGCAGCAGCCTCTGGTTGGGACCGCTGAGCCCAGCACATGCTGTGCAGCCGCTGCTGTGTGACATATCCCGCTTTCTTACCCTCTCTGTCCTCACCCCTCTCCCTCTTTCTGTTTTTAGTGGATAATGAGGAAGCTGCTCTGCTGCATGAAGAAGCCACAATGACCATCGAGGAGCTTCTCACGCGCTACGGACAAAACTGCACCAAGAACCTCAAAACCAAGCCCTCGTCTCCAGCTGGGGAGAGCCCTGTGGAGGGGACGGGCAAGCAGCACGACGGGGAGTCAAACATGAACGGAGAGGCTGACCCCGCGGAGCTTTCCGACCACAAGGAGAGGAAGAACGGGAAGCCAGAGGAAGAAATCACGGGTATTTCCTCCACCTCAGACAAAGCCAGCGCTGGAGGCAACAGCCCTGCTCTGCAGAAGCCTGAACTGGGCAAAGGTGACGAGGCCGTCACCTCTTCTACCGGGGAGGCCGGGCCCTCCTGCTCCTCCGCGGGAAAGCCCCAGCGCACAGCCAAATCCAAATTTTTTGAGGACAGTGAGGATGAGTCAGATGAGGTTGAGGAAGAGGAGGAAGACAGTGAGGTAGGAAACAGCAGAGTGGCCGGGCAGAATGCGTTGCTTTACCGTGGTATTTGAGTGCGAGCCTCCGGCTCCTCCCAGGGGTGTCCTAGGAGTAGGAATTCCAGGCTGACGCCCTCAGGCCAACTCGTGGGAGCGCGGGGATTGTTTAGACAACTGTGAAGGAACCATGCGTGGATGCAGTAGCAAAATGAGCTGCTCCAATTGGAGAAACCTGGAGTTGGGGGGAAGGTGCCGGGTTGTCCTGCTCTTCCAGAGCAAGCAGATCGTCCGTGCCCGGGGTGGAGGGAGCTGCGTCAGGGGGCAGTGAGCGTGTCCCACGTGACTCCCGGCGCCTTCTCCTGTTCCTTGCAGGAATGCAGTGAAGATGAGGATGGCTACAGCAGCGAAGAGGCAGAGAATGAAGACGATGAGGATGACACTGAAGAAGCAGAGGAGGACGAGGATGAAGAGGAGGAAATGTTGTTACCAGGCATGGAGGGGAAAGAGGAGGTGCTCACCCTGTTCTTGTGTTCGGCAGCGGAGCCAAGGGTGCTGGGGGGGGGTCTCAGCGAGGAGTCGTTTCCGTGCGGATGGGGATAGAACATCCCTGTTGTTTTCCTGAGGCTGAGGGACAGGGGTGGCTCTGGGCAGAAGGCTGAGATGGGAAGGGGCTGGTCCTGCTGTTGGTCTGCCGGGGGCTGGCGTGGAAGGAGAGGGCAGGACGACACCGGGGCTGCTCTTTGCCAGGCTGCTCTGCCTGTGGCAGCGCTGGCAGACGGAGCAAGCACCCAGGATGGCAGGAAAAGGGAGCCACAACTTCCAAGGTGCCAGCCTGCTCTCTTTGGAGAGAGCTCCTAGCTTGCAGTGGGGCTGTAGGGGCTGGAATCCACTCATCAGAGCTGAGGGCACAGCAGGACACATCGGACACTGGAGAATACTGAGCTGCTGGTGCTTTGTGACGCTGGAAAGAAGCTGTGGCTGGATCCTGCCACTCAATGAACACTATTCTCCGTGTTCCGTGCTTCCCGCAGGCTTTTCTCCATTGTTGCCTGTGTTCTTTTGGGAAGAAGGGACGAGATGCAGCCCCTCGGGGTTTGGGGCAGTGCTGGGTGGTGGCTGGTTCTGATTCCCCCTTGCTGACCTGACGCGGAGCGAGAGGGAGGAGTCTTCTCAAGTCCGTTTGCCCCTTGCAGCCCGGCTCCGACAGCGGCACAACGGCCGTCGTGGCACTGATCCGGGGCAGGCAGCTGATCGTGGCGAACGCCGGCGACTCGCGCTGCGTCGTGTCGGAGGGCGGCAGAGCTGTCGACATGTCGTACGACCACAAGCCGGAGGATGAGGTGGAGCTGGCCAGGATAAAGAATGCCGGTGGGAAGGTCACCATGGACGGGAGAGTGAACGGTGGCCTCAACCTCTCCCGGGCGATCGGTGAGTGAGGCCTCGAGGCAGCCGGGCCTCCGGCACCTGCCAGCCAGTACTCTTAGGGAACAGTTTTTGACTGGGTGATGAGTAGAACCCTGCCCAGTGTTTGGTGTGATGAGATTTCAGTCTAATTAGAGTGGCCTGGAACTGGCGGACCCCATGGAAAACAACTTCTGGCACCATCCAGGCCCCCGGTGCAGGGCAGAGCATGCAAAGCCTCTGAGGCTGTTGTGCTCACAGCTGGGGTGTCAGGAACTGCTGGGTTGTCAGGAACCATGGGGTTGTCTCAAAACCAGCCTGGTGGGTGTTGGAGGGCTTTTTTCCTGTTGCAAGGCTATTGGAGGATCTTGATAATGTGTCTTCTGTAACTCTGTGCCAGCTGGAGCTCACTTCTTCCTGAGCCTTTGATCTGCACAAACGCCATCCCCGTGGCGCTTCAGGCAGCACCTGCTGCTCCTTGTACTCATCCGTTGGTCTCTTCTGAGCAGCAGTGGGGTAATTAATGGCTCTGGAGACAAGGAATGCCCGTTAGTAGCTAAACAAGGTCTGGCCCAGGCGATGGCTCCTGTCAGAGAGGAGATGCCAGGAGGGGTTAAGGAAGGGATAGTGAATAACTATGGGAAATATATGGAGAAGTGGAAGGAGAAATGCATCTCCTATATGAGGACAGGCTGGGAGAGTTGGGATTGTCCAGCCTGGAGAAGGCTCTGAGGAGACCTCAGAGCATCCTCCCAGTACTGAAAGGGGATCCAGGAAAGCTGGGGAAAGTGCAGGGACAAGATTAAGGGAAGGGTTTGGAGCTGCAAGAGGGGATATTGAGATGAGATCTTGGGGAAAAATGTTTTGCTGTGAGGGTGGGGAGGCCCTGGCCCAGGTTGTGGCCCAGGTGTTCAAGACGAGGTTGGATGGGGCTTGGAGCCGCCTGATTGAGTGAGAGGTGTCCCTGCCCATGGCAGGGGGTGGGACTGGATGGGCTTTTGAGGTTCCTTCCCACCCAAACTACTCCGTGATTCTGTGATCTTTGAGGTCTCTTCCCAACCAAAGTCCTCCATGATTCCATGAAGGGAAGGAGACATCGGTAGTTAAAGGTACGAGTGGAGAGCGCTTGTGCGGAAAGAACAGAAACACTGAAATTATTGTCTTGGGGTACAGAGATACAAACTCATTTAGGACAGAATCTGGGAGATGTTTCTCTAGGGAGACACTGGTGTTTCCACCTACTGGTTTGCAGTGGCCCGAGAAGTCCTTTCCCAGGATATAATTCCAGATAAGCCTGTTGGCTGGAGCCAAGGCTCAGTTTCCTCATGAGCTGTGGCTGCTGAGGGTTTGGGAAGCGCCAAACCCCACAATGTGATGCACGCATAGCGACCGAATATCTGGTCCTGGGCAGCTGGGGCTGCTGGAAAATGAGCATCCAGCGTTAGCACAGCAAATCCTGCTCCAGGATGGGATCCTCCATCCCGTGAGCTCAGGATGGGTGGGTGCCACTCTCTTCTCACAAGTGACGAGCGACAGGACGAGAGGGAATGGCCACAAGTTGCACCAGGGCAGGTTTGGACTGGACATTAGGAAGAATTTCTTCACTGAGAGAGTGCTCAGGGATTGGAACAGATTGCCCAGGGAGGTGGTGGAGTCTCCATCCATGGAGGTGTTTAAAAGATGAGTAGATGAGTTTCTTACGGATATGGTTTAGTAGGGAGACAGGCATGGTAGGACTCAATGATCTCAGAGGTCTCTTCCAACCTTACGATTCTGATTCTGTGATCTCAGCCGGTGGTGTCAGGCACCCTGTGCTGTTGACCTAGCCTTGTCCCAGGAGTTGGGGAAGCAGCACTTTGTTTGGGATAAAGAGATCTGGAGCTGGGAGTGCCCCCTGGTTGTTTGGTGATGGCACAGGCTCACAGGAGCTGATGCCTTGGGCGTTCCCATCCAGGCCTCCGGCTGTGGGAGTACTGGCTCTAATTCCACGGGGCTGCCCCTTGGTAGGCCCGTGTTTCCCATGTTTCTCCCTGTCCGGGGGCAGCAGCGTTGCCAGGGCCCAGCCTGAGCCACACCTAATCCTGCTCTCCACTGCAGGCGATCACTTCTACAAGAGGAACAAGAACCTTCCCCCTGAGGAGCAGATGATCTCCGCCCTGCCTGACATCAAGGTGCTGACGATAAACGATGACCATGACTTCATGGTCATCGCCTGCGACGGGATCTGGTGAGCAGTGCGGGAGCAGCCACGCCTCAGCATCGCTGCGCCGGCCTTTCCCTGGAGCCAGGCTCTCCTTTCATCCCTGGAGCCGGGCTCTTCTTCCCCCCTGGAGCCACTCTTTCCCATGGACCCAGCCTTTCCCTGGAGCTCAGCTTCTGGAAAACCTAAGGGATTTGGGCTGTCATCATCCCTTTCTTCCCAAGAGCTGTTGGCAGCCTTAGGGACGTCACAGCAAGCCCAGTTCCGAACCCTCCCACTCCTTGCTGTCCCATCGGTTGTCAGGACACTGTGGTTCCTTTTCCTTGCCCTTCTGACCTCTCTTCTCCCTGCAGGAACGTGATGAGCAGCCAGGAAGTGGTGGATTTCATCCAGTCCAAGATCACCCAGAAGGATGAGAATGGAGTCCTGAGGCCGCTGTCCTCCATCGTGGAAGAGGTGAGGTCTGGAGCTTCGCCATCCCTGCAGCGCGCGGTGTTCCCACGCCCCGGCTGGGTGTCTGTCTGCACCCCCATAGGAATGGTTTGTTTGGTACTGGTGGCTCAGGGGATGCAGCACTGGCAGGAACTGGGGCGGAGACACCTCTGAACTGGGACCTTCTGGCACCGTCACCTGGCTGCCATCAAGCTGGAAGGAGCTTATGTCCACTTCCAGCAAGCCAGGGTGGCTGAGGCTCTTCCTGTCCAGAATCATGGGATGCTTTGGGTGGGAAGGAACCTCAAATATCACAGAACCACAGAATGGTTTGGGTGGGAAGGGGCCTCAAAGCCCAGCCAGTCCCACCCCCTGCCATGGGCAGGGACACCTGCCACCGATCAGGGGGCTCCAAGCCCCATCCAACCTGGCCTTCAACACCTCCAGGGATGGGGCAGCCAACACTCCTCGGGCAATCAAAATATTTCTCCCCAAGATCTCATCTCAGTCTCGCCCCTTTCACCTCCAAACCCTTCCCCTCATCCTGTCCCTGCACTCCCTGATCCAGAGCCCCTCCCCAGCTTTCCTGGAGCCCCTTTCAGTCCTGGGAGGCTGCTCTAAGGGCTCCCCACAGCCTTCTCCTCTCCAGGCTGAATAACCCCAGCTCTCCCAGCCTGTCCTCACACCAGAGGTGCTCCAGCCCTCGGATCATCTCCGTGGCCTCCTCCTTGTTTGGCTGTGACAGGATTTGAGCCCGGCATGTCCCATTCTGTCCTGGAAGTGCTGGGATGGGTCCGGTGTCTCCCATTATTCCCCCTCTGCTGACCCATCCTGCCCTGTCCTCTCCCCCATCAGCTGCTGGATCAGTGCTTGGCTCCGGATACCTCAGGGGATGGCACGGGCTGCGACAATATGACCTGCATCATCATCAGCTTCAAACCCCGTAACACACAGCCACCTCCCGAGAGCGGGAAGCGGAAACTGGAGGACACGGCAGCCCTGGCAGCACCAGCAGAAGAGAACGGTGGTGGCGACAACAAGAAGGCCAGGCGGGAATAGCAGGCGCCACGCAGGGACTTGGCTTTGCCCTCACCAGACTCTTGTTTCTTAAACCACGTGGAAATCAAGACTCCCAAGTCTTGTCCCTTTTTTTAGCCTTAGCAGAGGCCTTGTTTGTCCGTGTCTGGGGAGGGGGGTGGGAGCGGGTCTGGATAGCAAGGGAATGTCTCACTCTTCATCCATAACCATTCCAAAGCGGGAGCCAAGGGCGGTGCTGCCAGCAGGAGTGGCCGTGGCGCAGAGCCCTCCGTGGCGGCGAGCGCAGGAGGAGGAGGAGAAGGAGAAGGTCTGCCATTGTCTCCATGTGGTTGTTGCCATTTCCGTGCCTGTGAATTTCTGTTTGGAGGGGAAGAACTTTTTCACTGTGGAGGTTTTTTTAATCCGCACCCGATTATTTAAGGCCCTTTTCTGTTTGATTTGTGAAGCAATTGGCAGTGGCGCCACCGCGCCTCGCGCTGTCGTACACTTCCGATCAATACTTTTTTCAAACTAAAAGTCCCGAAAACAAAGCTCTGCTCCTGGCCCTTGGTTCTTTCCTGGGAGTGGGGGGTGAGGAAGGTGGGAGGGGAGGGTCCGTCCCTGGTGTCTCAGGGCACCCATCTCAATAGGGACCCCTTATCCTGCTCACGGACCCCAGTCCTGGCAGCGACCCCCAGTGCCACCCACAGCCCCTGATCCTGGCAGAGACCCTCCCTGGTGCCCGGGCCCCTCCCCTCTCAGTGCTCCCTCCCCTCCCTAGAACCCCTCCTCTGCCGGGACCCTTCCCCTCCCGGTGCCCCTTTCCTCTCTCGCTCTCCCGCTGCCACCCATCCCCTCAGTGGCCCGCTCCCGGTTCCACCCCCCCGGCACCGACCCTCCTGCTCCCTTTCCACTCCGCCTCCTTTCTCCCACCCCGGCCTCCTCTCCCGGTGCCCCCGGCGGACCCCGCCGGCCCCCGGAACCCCTGAAATCCGGCACCATCGGGCCCGGAACTCCCAGTCCTGCGACCTCTGGAACCCGGAACCTCCGTTGCTGTAGCCGCGGTTCTGGGTGGGGGCGCTGGAGGCGGTGACCCCCGGTGCGCACTTCCGGCGCTGCCCCGCGGAGCCGGAAGCGGAAGCGCGGGCGGGGCCCGGCCCCGGTGGCGGCGCTCGGGGCGGCGGGGCCGGGCCGGGCCGGCCAGGATGCCCCGGCGGAAGCAGCGCCACCCGCAGCCGGTGAAGGGTGAGTGCGGGGAGAGGAGGGGGACCGGATGGCAGCGAGGGGGGGTCCGGGCGTGACGCGCGGCGATCTCTGTTACAGCGGAGACGGGGGACGGCGGCGAAGAGGCGGCGGGGGCGGCGCTGCTGCTGCCCGGGGACCGGCGGCTGGGCCGCGGCCTCGACAAGGGACCGGCAGGTGGGTTTGTGACGTGTTGCATCGGTACCGGACCCCGCGTCCAGAGCCCCGGTACCGGACGCGAGACCCTCCAGATACTGGACACTGCGTCCTCTCCCCCGGTACCGGACGCCCCTCGGTACCGGTTCCCGCGTTCCCCGGTGCCGGACACGGGACGATGCCGGTCCTGGACACGGTGCCCAGACCCTTCGTAGTGAACTCCGCGCCCCCTGGTACCGGACACTGCACCCTTCCCACTGGTAACGGACACGGGACCCCCCAGTACTGGACACCACGCCCTCCCCCACCGGTACCAGACCCCACTGGCCCTGCTGCACCAGAACCCTCACACCCACCCCTACCGGTAACCAGTAAGACAAGATGCCTGGTACCAGACCCCACACCATTTCCGCTCCGTGGAACCAGACACTGCATCCCTTGGTACTGGATGCTTGGTCGGATCTTGCCCTGTTCCAGGGGTCGTGGGGAGCCAGGACCTCATCCCAGTGGGATCCTGCCCCATCCCGGGGGTCCTGGGGATCATACCCTGTCCCGGGGGTCTCGAGGAACGGGGCCGGGGCTCCTCACCCCTCTCCGGGCACCGGGTCAGCCCCTGGAGCCGCCTCTGCTCCGGCTCTGTCCGGTGCCGTGCCAGGAGCTGCTCGGGGCCCACTCGGAATGCTGGGAGAGCCGCATATGGGCCCTCGTCCCTAGGCTGCACTGTCCCAGCCAGGGCATCGTGCTCCAGGGGTGCCCTGGCCTGGAAGCCCTTCAGTGTGAGGTCCCCTGGGAATAGCCCAGAAATGGGAGCAGAGGCTGGAGCGGCCGCCCTGTTGCGTTCCCTGGGCTCTGGACACAGTGCAGGGAGCATCCCAGGCTACTTCCCAGGGGCCGGGAATCACAGAGCTGGCTCGAGGCTGGTACTGGGGAGGCTCCAGCTCTGGGTCACAAGACTTGCGGCTCCAGTATGGGACACGTGGAGCTGCAGAGCAATGGGCTCTGCTCCCATCACCCCTGCCCAGGTACCAGGCAACCCCCAGGACTGGGGCATGGGGCTGTGTCTGACCGGGAAGCAGGGATACCCTAGGGAGCCTGGTACAGGCTCATCCTACCAGGAATGTCTGTTTTCCTGTGGGATGGAGCAGGGCGTGGTGCTGGAGTTGTCTCCCACCCCATCCCTATTTCCCTTGGGTGCCAGTGCCCATGCTGCATCCCTCTGGTACAAGTGCCCATCCCACTTCCCTCTGGTGCCAATGGGTGCCAGTGCCTATCCCCAATTCCCTTCAGTTCTGGTGGGTGCAAGTGCCCATCCCGCTTCCCTTCGATGCCAGTGCTCTTCCTGAGTTCCCTCCAGTGCCGGTGGATGTCAACTCCCACCTGGTGCACCTTAGATTCCCCTTTCCTGGTGCTGGGCTCTCCCTGCCGGTGTTCTGGAGGTGCCAAGGCAGCCCTGGAGTGCAATGTCAGATCCATGAGGTGCCCTTGCCGTGCAGTACGGGGGCTCCCACTGGGACAGGCAGTGGGCGATGCTCCCACCAGATGCTCCCACCCGGAACCCAGCGAGTGGCTGGGAGCCCGGGCTCTGCTCCCCATAGGACCGGGAAGGGGCAGCAGGGCTCCTGGTGGGGTTTTGGGGAGCAGAGGGGGACCGGCGGTCCCAGCGGTGCTGACTCCATCCCATCACTGCGGTCTCTGCAGCAGAGGCGCTGGTGGGGAAGGTGGCGATCCCGGCGTATGCGCTGAGCGACGGTGACTGCTCCTCCGGCTGCCGCCCCCTGAGCGTGAAGAGCGACCCCGAGGAGGGCGGTGACCCCGGCCCCGCGGCGCTGCCGTGCCGGCAGTGCGGGCTGCAGCTGGCGGCCAGCCTGGACCAGCACTGCCTGCGCTGTGCCGGTGCCGGCGCCGAGGGTGGCCGCGGCCAGCGCGTCGTCTACACCTGCCAGCTCTGCCCTTTCGCCTCGCACTACTCGAGCCACCTCAAGCGCCACATGAAGACGCACAACGGGGAGAAGCCGTTCGCCTGCCCGCAGTGCGCCTACGCCTCAGCCCAGCTGGTCAACCTGCGGCGGCACCTGCGCACGCACACGGGCGAGAAGCCGTACCGCTGCGCTGGCTGCAGCTTCGCCTGCAGCAGCCTCGGCAACCTGAAGCGCCACGAGCGCGTCCACAGCCAGGACAAGGCCTTCCGCTGCGCCGCCTGCGACTACCGCTGCACCCAGAGCCGCCACCTGAAGCAACACATGCTCAGCCACCGCCTGCCCAAAGTCGAGGGCACGCACCGGCCTGAGAAGGACCCGGGTATGGAGGGGGAGGGGTGACGAGACCCCCCTCCCCGCACGGCCCCAGGGCTGGGGAGGGGGGACGTGGACACCCCCGGGGCTGGGGAGAGGGGACGTGGGCACCCCTGGGGCTGCGGAGGGGGGACAAGGAGTTGGGTATCCCTGGGGCAGGGAGGTAGGCAAGGGCACAGGCACCCCTGGAATTTGGGAAGGGGCAAGGATGTAGGGACTGTCAGAGCTGGAGAGGGGGGGAGGATGTGGGGATGCCTGGGGTCAGGGAAGGGGGGAGGCTGTGGGGATCCCAAGAGCTGGGGAAGGGGGCAAGGATAAGGACATGGAGACCCTTGGGGCTTGAGGAAGGGATGAGGCTGCAGGGACCCCCAGAGCTGGGGAAGGTGTGAGGAGACCCTCGGGGCTGGGGAAGGGCTGTGGCTGTGGCCCCCAAGCCCGTGGCCCCTTGTGGCACTCAGCTCTGTTGTCACCACGCGGCTCCGCTCACGGCCGTCTCCATCCCACAGAGCCGTTGCTGCCGGAGCTGGGCCTGCACGTGGGCAGCGGCAGCGGCCCCTTTCTGCCAGGCTGCGCACGGCTGCGCGGGGAGGAGGCGCCGGCGCTGCCCGAGCTGCTCTTCCCCTTCACGTGCTGCGTGTGCGGGCTGGTGCTGGACGATGGCTTCGCGCAGGACGAGGGCCTGGCCGAGCAGGTGTGTGGGCGCTGCAGCCTGGCGGCGCTGGGCGCCGAGCCCCCCGCCGGCCCCCGCAAGGGCGGCGCCGACAAGGGCTTCGCCTGCAGACTCTGCCCCTTCGTCACCCACTACCCCAACCACCTGGCACGGCACATGAAGACGCACAGCGGGGAGAAGCCCTTTGTCTGCCCGCTCTGCCCCTACGCCTCCGCGCACCTCGACAACCTGAAGCGGCACCAGCGCGTGCACACGGGTGAGAAGCCCTACAAGTGCCAGCTCTGCGACTACGCTTGCGGCAACCTGGCCAACCTCAAGCGCCATGGGCGCATCCACTCGGGCGACAAGCCCTTCCAGTGCAGCCTCTGCAGCTACAGCTGCAACCAGAGCATGAACCTGAAGCGGCACATGCTGCGGCACACGGGCGAGAAGCCCTTCCACTGCCAGGACTGCACCTACACCACCGGGCACTGGGACAACTACAAGCGCCACCAGAAGATCCATGGCCATGCGGCCGAGACCTGGGTGAACCCGCGCGACACCAAAGTGCTCCTGGCCCCCCCGGCTGTGGGCACGGCCCTGCCCTGAGACATCACTTAGCCCAGCTGCGGCACTCGGCCACGGGGAGCTCTGGCTGCAGTGCTCAACTGTGGGGAGCTCTGGCCGTGGGGCACTCCAGCTATGGGGCGCTCTGGCCGCGGCACTCAGCTGTGGGGCACTCCAGACATACGGAGCTCTGGCCATGGGGCACTCTAGCCGTGGGGAGTTCTGGTGATGGGGCACTCTGCCTGCGGCACTTGGCCGTGGGGCACTCCGGCACTCTGGCTGTGGCACGCCACTGTGGGGTGCTCCAGCCGTGGGGAGCTCTGGCTGCAGCCCTCAGCCATGAGGTGCTCCAGCTGTGGCCCTAGGGCTCCAGCATTCGGTCGTGGGGCACTCCAGCCATGGCCCTGGTGCTCCGGCTGCAGCCCCTGCCCTCCCTGGGGGAGGGACGGGCACTGGACTCCACAGGGACATGGAGCTGCCTTACACCAGGCGTGCCAGGATCCCCATCAGCCCCATCCTGCCCAGGCAGGGCAAAGCCACGAGCAGTTCTGAGTCCCCCTGGCCTTCCCCAGGGCCGTGCCTGCCCGTTCCTGCCTGTTGGAGCCTTCCTCTGCCGGAAGGGGGGACTCGGGACTGGCTCCATGGCTGTGGCCAGGCCGGTCGATGTAATTTATATTGTGTATAAAAGCATTAAACGGTCGGTTTTGGTACCCACTCTTCCCCGGGGCCCTCGTTCTGAGTCGGGAGGGGGCGGCGCATGGGGACAGAGGGAGAGTGGCCACGCCAGTACCAATCAGGATCCATTTAATCATCGTTGCAGTGTAAACATGGTTCCTGTCCATGAGTCCCGGTGGGTCTGAGCAGCAGGAGGTGGTTACAAGCCTGGATTATGCTGAGTCTATGAGCGGGTTAGAGGGGGTGCGGAGCCCCCGGCTGTCTCCGAGCGGAAACCTAAGCGCTAATTTGGCGTTAACGGAGCCCGGACACTTGGTGCTGCCAGGGAAGGGGCAGCTGTGCCCCCTGCACTGGGCCGGGTGCCCAGTGCACTGCCCGGGCACGAAGCCCCCTCCCAGCCGGAGCCAGCAGCAGGAGGGGCTCGGCTGCCCCTGGGCGTCGGGGGGGGGGCTGCGGGCAAGACCCCAGCCCAGGCAGCGGAGGGGGGCGGATGGAGCGGGTGAGAGGCACGTTGATTGCAACCTGGCTGCAGGTCGTACATTCCTGGGCGAGGGCCGGTGCTGCCCCAGGCAGGGGGCGCTACAGATCCTCGTCACCGATGCCCTCAAAGGCGTAGTTGCCGTGGAAGTCGTTGGCGCCCACATCGTTGGCTGAGCTGGAGTGGCTGATCCCACGCAGGCTGACGGAGCTGAGCTTGCTCTGTGGGGAGGGTGGTGTCAGAGAGGCCCCGGGCGCTCCCTGCGCCCCCCAGGGCAAACACGCCCACACAGCCACTCACCGAGAGTTTGGCCATCGGCTCCCGGGAGGCGTCCGGCGAGTCCTGTGGGGACAGCACAGGACGGGACACTGTGCCCACCCACCCCACCACCTGCCCACGGGTGGAACCGGGCCCACAGCCCTTCCCTTCCCAGGGATTACTCCCCAAGCTCCAGGGGTGGGTCATGGAATCATGGAATGTTTTGGGCCCATAGGGATCACTGAATCACAGAATGGTTTGGGTTGGAACGGACCTCAAAGCCCATCCAGTCCCATGGGCAGAGACACCTCCCACTGGATCAGAGGGCTCCAAGCCCCAGCCAGCCTGGCCTCGAACACCTCCAGGGAAGGGGCAGCCACCACTTCTCTGGGCAGTTTGGGCCAGGGCCTCCCCACCCTTATCCTGAAGAATTTTTTCCCAATATATCATCTAAATCTCCCCACTTCCAGTTCAAAGCCGTTCCCCATTGTCCCATCACTCCAGGCCTTTGGAAAATGTCCCTCTCCAGCTTTCTTGTAGCCCCTTTCAGTACTGGAAGGCTGCTACGAGGTCATCGAGTCCAGCTCCACAGGACAACCCCATCTTTCACACAGTGGGTCTGAGGGTATTGGCCAAATGCTTCTGGAATATTGTCAGGCTGTGACTGCTTCCCTGGGGAGCTGTTCCAGGGCTCCACCACCCTCTGGGGGAAGAACCTGTTCCTAATGTCCAACCCAACCCTCCGTTGGTACAAGCTCCTGCCATTCCCTCGGGTTAGAGAGAAGAGCTCAGTGTCTGCTCCTCCTCCTCTCCCTGTGAGGAAGCTGCAGCCCCCGATGAGGTCCCCCCTCAGTCTCCTCTTCTCCAGCTGAACAGACCCAGGGACACCAACCTCTCCTCACACCCTTCCCCAGCTCTGGACGCTCTCCAGCAGCTTTAGATCCTTTTTATCCTGCAGCCCCCAAACTGCCCCAGTGCTCAATGTGGGGCTGCTCCAGAGCAGAGCAGAGCAGAGCAGAACAATCCGCTTCCTTGGGTGATGCCCTGCTGGATGCATCCCAGGACACAGCTGCCCTCTTGGCTACCAGGGCACTGCTGGCTCGTGGTCAACTCACCATCAACCAGAGCCCCCTGACTCCTTTCTGCAGAGTTGCTCTGCCCTCCAGGGGCAAAATCCAAGCCTCCTTTCTCTTCCTAGAGCTCCAAGAGGGAGGCCTGGCCGCCATCAGGGCTTGTTCTGCTGCCGAGGGGACGGTGCCCCCCCCGGGGGTGGTGGGTTCAGCCCCCAGCCAAGCCCGTGGCCACCCCTCGCCCCCGTCCCCGGGCCCACTCACCAGCAGCGGCGGTGACTTCACAGCCTGCTGGCTGTCCGAGCGCCGCAGCGCCCCGTTCGCACGCCGCCGGAACATCTGGGGGGGGGCGCTCAGCACCAGGGGCCCCAGGGCCACTCCACGGGTGGAGGAGGGGCTCCGGGGCCCTTCGGCTGTGCCCAGTGCGAGGAGGGCAGGGATGGCCCCCACGGAGACCCCGGGAGACCACAGGGGCAGGGTAGGCAAGATGGGACCCACAGCCCAGGGGACAGCATGGAATCCCAGCACAGGGGGGCAAGACATGACCTCAGCACACCCCAAGAGCAGGATCGGACCCCACCTCCCAAGGGGGCAGGACAGGATCTCTCCACAGGGATGGGATGGGACCCCCCAGCCCAGGAGGGGACGACAGGATGACACCACAAGGACAGGATGGAACCCCCATCCCAGGACCCCAGCTCAGGGGCAGGATGGGATCTCCCCACCCCCAGGGGCAGGATGAGACCCCATACCCAATGGGCAGGAGGGGATCCCAGCACAGGGACAGGATGGGACCTGACTCACCTCCAGGGGGACAGGATTGGACCCCCAACCCCAGGGACAGGAGGTGACCTCACCACAGGGATGGGACCCCCAGTCCAGGGGAGGCAGGACAAGACCCCAGCACAGGAGCAGGATGAGACCGCACAGCCCAAGGGGGCAGGAGGGGATTCCCCATTCCAGGGGAAAAGGACGGGTACCCCATTCCAAGGGCCGGAGAGGATACCACCCCCCCCGGGCCAGGACGGGATCCAGGCACAAGGCCAGGAAGGGATCTCATCCCACTGCAGGGGGACAGGATGGAACCCCCACCCTGGGGCCAGGATGGGATTCCCACCCCAGGGGCTGGATGGGACCTCAGCCCACGCTGGCGGGACAGGACAGGACCCCACCCCATCCCTCACCTTGCGGATGCTGCCTCCAGATTTCTTCACCATCAGCTCATCCACCATGGACTGGAGGCAGATGCTCAGCATGATGGCCTGCGAGGGAGCGGCGTCAGAGGCCCCGCGGCATTCCCGACCGCGTTCCCTACACCGCCCCGGCCCTACCTGTGGGCTGGTGATGGTGACCCACTGCAGCCGGTCCTTGCTCATGAGATACTCAAATGCCAGCTCCAGCTTCACCTCCGACTTCCCGGGGCTGCTCCCAGCCGGGCCATTGCTCATCGGCACCTGCGAGGGACCCAGGTGGGACCAGGAGCCTCCGAAGGATGCACGGGCCTTGCGCCACCGGAGAGCTTCCTTCCCAGCTCCCACCAGCGTCCTCCCTGCGGCAATGACCCCCCCGGCCCCACAGCAGACTGGGACCCTCCCCGGTCAGACCCCAGGGAGGGCCCCTCCGGCACTCACCGAGGATGTCACCCGCCAGCACCGCATCCGCGTGACCTTGAAGCTGCCCTCCTTGATCTGCTCGCTCGGCAGCCGCACCTGGAAGTTGAGCTCGTTGTTGCCGGCGCTGACAACGACCTGGCAGCCCTTCTCCGGGAAGTCGGTGACGCAGGGGTCGAACTTGAGGTAACCGTAGTACTTGAGGGTCTGTGCCAGGCGGATGAACTGCAGCAGAGCCGGGAGTCAGCACGGGCCCTCCCAGGGCAGGAACGGGGAATCGTGGAGCCATGGGATGGGCTGGGCTGGAAGGGACCTCAAACACAGCAATGCCATGGGCAGGGACACCTCCCGCTGGATCAAGGGGCTCCGAGAGCCATCCAACCTGGCCTGGGACACCTCCAGGGATGGGGATGGGGCAGGGCAGTGGTGATGGTGATGGCACCAGGGATGGTGCCAGGGACGGGAATGGTTTGGGTTTAAAGGGATCTCAAAGCCCATCCAGTCCCACACCCTGCATGGGCAGGGACACCTCCCACTGGATCAGGGAGCTCCAAGCTCCATCCAACCTGGTCTTGGATGTCTCACGGGGCAGTGGTGCTGAGAATGCTCTGGTTCCCAGCATCACCCCCTCCCCTACCTCCTTCTTGGAGACTTTCTCCTGCAGGGACTTGAGCTGCCGGTGCTGCTCCTTGTTGACGACGATCCAGCCGTGCTCGATGTCCGACACCGTCTGCCAAGAAGCAGAGGGGCTGTGCCCGGCAGTGCCCAAGGGTGTGGGACGCCCCCCCTCACCTGGCCAGGCCACACCCACCCTCACCTGTGCGTACAGCAGGTTCAGCCCCACGCGATGCTCCATCACATCGTCATCGTAGGAGGAGTCCCAGTAGCTGAAAGGGAACAACAGGGAGTCATGGAATGGTTTGAGGTGGAAGGGAACACAAAACCCATCCAGTTCCATAGGCAGGGACACCTCCCACTGGATCAGGGGGCTCCAAGCCCCATCCAACCTGGCCTTCAACACCTCCAGGGATGGAGCAGCCACAACCTCCCTGGGCAACCTGGGGGCCTCAACATCCTCATCGTGAAGAATTTTTTCCTGATATCCAATCTAAATCTCCCTTCCCCTCGTCCCATCACTCCAGACTCTTGCAGAAAGCCCCTTCCCAGCTTTCCTGGAGCCCCTTTCAGTACTGGAGGCTGCTCTAAGGTTTCCCCACAGCCTTCTCTTCTTCAGACTGAACAACCCCAACTCACTCAGTCTAGAATTCCATGGACCAGCTGATTCCCTGGCTCCCAACAGTGATGGGGATAACCCCTATGCCCCAGGCCGGGACACAGCACCGGGCTGGTTGCCTGGCCAGTTCTCCCAGTAGCCACCAGTCCCTGTGCCCCATTCCCTCCCAGGCAGCTCCCAGAGGTGGGAAGAGCCAGGCCTGAGAAAGCAGAGCAGGGCCAAGCCCAGCAGGGCAGCACCATCCCCCAGGGTCCCATTCCCAGGGTCCCAAAGCCCTGGCAATGGTGAGTGGGGAGAGGTCCCTGTGCAGAGCAGGGCACCCCGGGGAGGACCCCGTGGCTCCCGTGGCCGCTGCAGCCCCACCTCTTGCGCAGGATGATCCGGAACTCAGGGCTGTGCAGGCTGGAGACCGACACGTAGGGCAGCTCGAACTCCTGCAGCTTCCGCACGACTGTGGGAGGCAGCGGCTTGGGGGGGGCTCGGTGGGCCCTTGGGAACCCCAGCCAGCACCCGGGACCCCCACCCAGCACCTGGGGGAGCCCTTGGGACGGAGCCCATGGGACCCCTCAACAGCACTCAGGACCCACACCGGCACCCAGAGGAGCCCTCGGGACCCCCACCAGCACCTGGGGGAGCCCTTGGGACACCCCCTTCCCCAGCACCCAGGGGAGCCCATGGGACCTCCACCAGCACCTGGGGGAGCCAACTGAATCCCCAACAGCACCCAGGACCCACCACCACCAGCAAACAGGGGGACCCAACAGACCCACATCCAGAGGAGCCCTCAGGGACCCCCTCACCATAATCCAGGACCCCCACCGGCACCGAGAGGAGCCACCAGACCCATATCAGCACCCAGAACCCTCGACCAGCACCTGGGGGACCTTGCCAGACTCCCACTGGCACCTAGGATCTCCACTATCACCCAGGATCCCCACCAGCACCCAGGACCCCCCACCATCAATCGGGGGAACCCACTAGACCCACACTCAGGGGAGCCCCCTCCCCACCATGTCAGTGCCCATCAGCCGTCGCCCCAGCCCCGCTCACAGGAGAAGGCGCCGCCCGCACTCTCCCTGACGAGGAAGAGGCTGAAGTATCCGACCAGGTCATCGGGCAGGTCCAGCTTGGAGGCCACGGCCTGGGGGCAAGAGCAGGGGTCAGGGTGCACACAGCCAGGCAGTGCTCAGATGACCCCATCCCACCGGGAATCCAGCCGGGTCTTGTCATGGGGCTCCCAAAAAGCTGGGAGGGGGGAAGGCGGCACCTCTGCTGCAATGGGGACCAGGTGAGCACAACCAGCAGGGCCCTGGTAGCCACGGGGGCAACCTGGGGCATCCAGTAGGGTGAGGGAGGGGATTTCTCTGCTCTGGAGCAGCCCCACCTCGAGCACTGGCGGCAGTCTGGGGGCTACAGGATAAGAAGGATCTAAAGCTGCTTGAGAGCATCCAGAGGAGGGCACGGAACTGGGGAAGGGTTTGGATGGGAAGGGTGTGAGGAGAGGCTGAAATCCCTAGGTCTGTTCAGCTGGAGAAGAGGAGGCTGAGGGGGGACCTCAGAGCAGCCTCCCAGGACTCAAAGGGGCTCCAGGAAAGCTGGGGAGGGGCTCTGGATCAGGGAGGGCAGGGACAGGATGAAGGGAAGGGTTTGGAGCCGAAAGAGGGGAGATTAAGGTGAGATCTTGGGGAGAAATGTTTTGGTGTGAGGGTGGGGAGGCCCTGGTCCAGGTTGCCCAGAGCAGTGGTGGCTGCCCCATCCCTGGAGGTGTCCAAGGCCAGGCTGGATGGGACTTGGATCTCCCTGATCCAGTGGGAGGTGTCCCTGCCCTTCCCACCCAAACCACCCCATCACCCTATGATCGGGTGGGAAACCCCTGAACGGGGCCGGAGGTGCCAGTCCCACCCAGCACAGGTGCTTTGTCACCTCAAGAACGTCCTCGGTCTGGTCCGAGGTCAGGATGGTGACCTTGACCTTCTGCCCATTGGAGAGCAGCACTTCCAGCACCACCTCCTCTGTCGGGATCTGCTGCGTCTCCTGGAGAGGGAAGCAGGATTGGAAGCCTGCTCCTCCACCCCCCGCCCACATCCAGGTGTTCTGGGCACCCTCCGGGCCCCTGGCACCACCCTCTCACCTGCTGGGCCCGGCGCAGGAAGCTGTTGAAGGTCTCGCTGCCTCCCAGGGTTGGGTCCTGCCGCACTGAGGGAACACGAGCGGGGTCAGGAGTGGGACTGAGATGGGCTGGGATGGAGGGGCTGGCAGCCCAGCTTTTACTGGGAGCACTGCGATGGGCACAGCAAGCAGGATGGCGCTGGGAAGGGCTGGGATGGAGGAGATGCCATCCCAGTTGTGACCAGAGCCACACTAGGAGCACTGGGATGGGAAGCACCAAGCAGAGCAGCGTGGGGAACGGGCTGGGATGGAGGGGCTGGGATCCCAGCTGTGACCAGATTGACACTGGGAGCTTTGGGAAGGGGCTGGGATGGAACAGCTGGCATCCCAGTTGTGACCAGAGGTATACTGGGAGCACTGGGTTAGGCTTACCAGCCTGCATGTACTTCTCCAGCTGCTCCCGGCGCTGCTCCACCTCGGCCGCTGTCAGCGTGAAGATCTTCTTGGGAGGGAAGGCCGGGACCACGTTGGCTCCATACTCCTTCCGCAACTGGAGAGAGAAGGGGGCGCTGGGAGAGCTGCTGAACTCCACCTGGGTTGGCTCCCAGAGCCCTGGGAAGGGCACGGAGAGCTCCCCACGTCCCTCATGCACACGGGACGGTGGGGGCTCAGAAGAGCCCAGGGCCGGGGCAGGAGAGGACACGTGGGCCGGCCCTGTGGGCAGCACTGGGCGGTACTGGGGTGGCGGTGGCGGTCCCGCGGGCGCAGGGTTGGTACCTGCTCGTGCAGCCCCAGCAGTTGGCTGTAGCGCACGCGGCAGTGAAGGACCCCGTTCACGTGGATGTTGTAGGCCTGGGGGAGAGACAGCGGTCAGAGGCAGCTCCGCACGGATGGAGGAACCACAGGGACCTCCCCAGGGAGACACAGCTGCCCAGGAATCCTGGAATCATCCGGTTGGGAAAGGCCTCTGAGATCACCAAGTCCAACCATAAAGAAGAGGCAATGAGGTATAAGAAAGACCTGGAGCTGTTGGAGCGAGCCCAGAGGAGGCCACAGGGATAATCCGGGGGCTGGAGCACCTCCCATACTGGGACAGACTGGGAGAGCTGGAGTTGATCAGTCTGGAGAGGAGAAGGCTGTGGGGAGACCTCAGAGCAGCCCCCCAGGACTGAAAGGGGCTCCAGGAAAGCTGGGGAGGGGCTCTGGATCAGGGAGTGCAGGGACAGGGTGAGGGGAAGCGTTTTGGGGTGAAAGAGGGGAGATCGAAATGAGCTCTTGGGGAGAAATGTTCTCCTGTGAGGATGGGGAGGCCCTGGCCCAGGTTTCCCAGAGCAGTGGTGGCTGCCCCATCCCTGGAGGTGTTGAAGGCCAGTTTGGACGGGGCTTGGAACCCCCTGATCCAGTGGGAGGTGTCCCTGCCCATGGAACTGGATGGGCTTTGGAGGTCCCTTCCCACCCAAACCATTACATGGTTCTGTGATACGCAGGCGAGGGAGAGCAAGATCCACGCTGCAGCCCTGTGGACGTGGGGGTTCCAGAAGGACTCCCTCCCTGTGCTCCCCCAGCCAGGAGCAGATGCTGCCAGCAGCCCCACAACATGTCCCGAGGAGCAAACACAGGGACACAGTGGTCACAGCAACAGGGGCTGCGCTCGGGCCAGCGGAGCCTGGCACCCAGCCACGTGGCCGGGATCACAGAATGGTTCAGGTTGGAAGGGGCCTCAAAGTCCACCCAGCATCATGGGCAGGGACACATCCCACTGTATCAGGGGGCTCCAAGCCCCATCCAAACTGGCCTTGAACACCTCCAGGGATGGAGCAGCCACCACTTCTCTGGGCAACCTGGGACAGGGTCTCCCCACCCTCATCCTGAAGAATTTCTTCCTAATGTCTCATCTAAGTCTTTCCCCTTCCAGTTTAAAGACATTCCCCCTCGTCCCATCACTCCAGGCCCTTGGAAAAAGCCCCTCCCCAGCTTTCCTGGAGCCCCTTTCAGTCCTGGGAGGCTGCTCTAAGGTCTCCCCACAGCCTTCTCTTCTCCAGGCTGAACAACCCCAATTCTCCCACCCTGTCCTCATAGCAGAGGGGCTCCAGCCCTCGGATCATCTCCGTGGCCTCCTCTGGACTCACTGCAACCATTCCATGTCCTTCTGATGTTGGGGACTCCCCACCACATATGGTCTCGACCTCCACAGCCTCCTTGGGAGAGCCTGGATCCCAGGATGTCCTCCTTATGTCTGGGATCCCACGTGTCCTCCCGATCCCGAAAGCCAGGGCTGCCCGGGACATGTCCAGCCCACACTGGACCCCACGCTGCTGCCCCATTCCCTTTCCAACCCCAAAGAAACAATCCTGGTGCTCAGGGTCCCTGCAGAGGCTCTGACAGATCCCAGGGCTCCCCATGGGCCACCAGATCCCACCCAGACCCATGGCCACGCGTGTTCCTCTGGCACCCGGGACTGGGTCTGTCCCCCACCCAAGAAGCCATCATGGATCCCGGGGGCAAAGTCCAGGGACGAATCCATTGGAGAAGGGGCTCAGCACCCTGGGGACCCCCCCCTCAGGGACAGCACTGCCACCTGGGGAGGGGGCTCAGCACCCTGGGGACCCCCCCACCCCGGGGGAGCTGCCAAGCCGGAGGGCGTTCACTCCCGCCGAGCCGAGCAAAACAGGAAGCCGGGATGGACAGCGGGACCGCCGGCGAGCCAGGATGCGCTGGGGCCCTCGGAAGGGGCCCCTGCCCTCTGTCCCCTTCCCTCCTCGTTGGCAACCCCCCACACCCGCTGTACCCCCCCCAGCTCACAGCATGACCGGGCCTGCTGTCCCCTCCCCACATCGCTCTCACCCCACTGTGTTGTGACACGTCCCCGCTTGTCCGCTTTGTCCTCCCTTGACCACTGTCCCCCCTTGGACACTGACTGTGTCCCCCCACCCGCTGTCCCTCTTTGACCACTGTGTCCCCCCCTCAACTTGCCACGAGTCCAGGCCTCATGCCCCCTCTCTGCCCGATGCCCACACAATCCGCTGTCCCCCCTCCCTGCCTGATGCCCCCATGCCCGCTGTCCCCCCACCCGCTGACCCCCTACATTGCCCCCCCTCACCCACAACAAACTCAGATCTGATGCCCCCTCCCCACTGTCCCCCCTTATTACCTGCAGTGACCCCTGCCCTCTGTCCCCCCCCACCACACGTCCCCCCCCATTGCTGCGTCCCCACAGCCCGTGTCGAGTCCAGGTCCGTTGTGCCCCACTCCCCTGCCCACTGTCCCCAACTCCACCCGCTGTCCCCCCTTCCAGACATCCCCTCCTCGCCCACTGTCCCCTCCATCTGATCCCCACTGCCCACCCCAACTCTGCTTCCTGTCCCCCCAAACCTCCCCGTGACCACTGTCCCCCCCCACCCGCTGGCCCCCGATCTGATGTCCTCCCCCCTCACCTGTTGATCTCCTCTTGTCCCCCCCACCTCCTGCCCCCTCCAAGTTGTGACACCCCCCTCTTGATGCCCCCTGGCGTGTCCCCCCTTGCCCATGACACAGACCCCTCTCCAACCCCAGCCCTCCCCCTCACCTGCTGCCCCCCCCCTCCGCCCGTTGCCCCCTCCCCGTCTGCCGCCCCCCCCCGTTGCTCCCCCCCCCATCTTTTGTCCTCCCCCCCGTTGTGTCCGCCCCCCCTGCCGGTCACACAGGGCCCCCCCCGCCCCCTCAACCCCCCCCGGCTGGGATGGGGGGGGGGCGGTGAGTTGGGGGGGAGATGGGGGGGCGGAGCTGCCCCCTCCCCCGGTCCCAGCCCCGGTCCCAGCCCTGTCCCCGCTCACCACGAAGGCGGCGCCGCCGTCCCCCACGCGGGTCTCGGTCTCGGGGATGGAGAAGTGCATGGCGGGGCCGCTACCTGCCCTGCGCCGCCATCTCGGGCCGGGGATCCGGGACCGCCCCCCGAGCGCCTCCGGGACCGCCCCGGGACCGCCCCGGGACCGCCCCCCGAGCGCCTCCGGGACCGCCCCGGGACCGCCCCGGGACCGCCCCCCGAGCGCCTCCGGGACCGCCCCCCGAGAGCCTCCGGGACCGCCCCCCGAGAGCCTCCGGGACCGCCCCGGGACCGCCCCGGGACCGCCCCCCGAGCGCCTCCGGGACCGCCCCGGGACCGCCCCGGGACCGCCCCCCGAGCGCCTCCGGGACCGCCCCCCCGAGCGCCTCCGGGACCTCCCCGGGACCGCCCCAGGACCGCCCCCCGAGCGCCTCCGGGACCGCCCCCCGAGAGCCTCCGGGACCGCCCCGGGACCGCCCCCGCCCCTCCCGGTGCCCCCCTCCTCCCTCCGGTTCCCTCCCTTTCTGGTGCCCACTTCCCCCCCAGTGCCCCTCCCTCCCGCTGCCCCCCCACCCCTCGAGCGCTGAGTGACGTCACGGGGTGACGTCACGGGTGCGCGGCGCCCTCCGGGCCGGCAGGGGGCGCTTGGGGCGGGGGGAGCGAGGAGAGCGCGATGGCGGAGCGGGAGGCGGCGGGGGGTGAGAGCGGGGACCGGGGCGGGACTGGTGCCCCTTCCCGGTGCCCCCCCTGTCCCCCGCCCCCGGTGCCTCGCTCCCTCCCTCCCGGTGACCCCCCCCCTCCCCAGTGTCTCCCCTTCCTCGTGCTCCCCACTCCCCGGTGCCTTACCCCGTGTCTCCGGTGCGACCCCCGCCCCGTGCCCCCTCCCCCCCCCGGTGCCGGGGCGGGGCGGGGTCCCGATGCCTCTGCTGCTCTCGCCCCCCCCCCCCCAACGCGCCCCCTCACGCTCCCCCTCACGCTCCCCCTCACGCTCCCCCTCACGCTCCCCCTCACGCTCCCCCTCACGCTCCCCCTCACGCTCCCCCTCACGCTCCCCCTCACGCTCCCCCTCACGCTCCCCCTCACGCTCCCCCTCACGCTCCCCCTCACGCTCCCCCTCACGCTCCCCCTCACGCTCCCCCTCGTTCCAGCTGCGGGCACCGAGGCAGCCGCGCCGGGGCCGGCGGCACCGCAGGTGAGGGGGGGTGGGGGGGCTGGGGCCGGTGTGGGATGGGGGGCCAGGAGGTGGGATCGGTGTGGGGCTGGGGAGGGAGGGCTGGCACTGACGGGGGACCGGGGGTCAGGGCCCGGCGTGGGGCTGGGAGCCACGGGCTGCGCTGGACCAGAGCTCTGTGTGGGACTGGTGTGGGGCCGGGGTCGGTGTGGGGCTGGGGCTGATGTGGGGCTGGGGACCGGGGTCTGGGATCGGTGGGGCTGGGGCTAATGTGGGGCTGGGCACCGGGGTCTGGGATCGGTGTGGGGGCTGGGGCTGATATGGTGCTGGGGACTGGGGTCTGGGATCGGTGTGGGGCTGGGGGCTGATGTGGGGCTGGGCACCGGGGTCTGGGATCGGTGTGGGGGCTGAGGCTGATGTGGGGCTGGGGACCGGGGTCTGGGATCCGTGTGGGGCTGGAGTCCAGGGGCCGGGATCTGGCCTGGGGCTGGAGACTGGAAACTGTGACTGAGGACCAGTGTGGGTCTGGGGGTGTGGTTGCCGAGAGCTGGCATGGGGCTGGGGGACAATATGGGGCTGCTGGGGGTCACCTGACGCTGTGCCCCAAGGCCCCGGAGCTCTCCCGGGAGGAGAAGCTGCAGCTGCGGAAGGAGAAGAAGCAGCAGAAGAAGAAGAAGCGGAGTGAGAAGGGGCCAGCAGCTGAGACCCCCGACCTGGGGGTGCCCCCCGAGCCAGGGCAGCCCCGCGGTGAGCCCCCCTATCCCCTGAGAGACTCCCAGCTTGGGGACCCCTGTGACAGAGTTCCCTTAGAGACCCTGTGACAAGGACCTTACTGAGAGACCCCTGGCCTGCGGATCCCCTGACAGAGCTCCCCCTGAGAGCTATTTGGCCTGGCAGCCCCCTGACGGAGCCCCCTGAGAGACCCCCGTGACAGAGCTCCCCCCAAGAGCCACTCAGCCTGGGAACCCCCAGACAGAGACCCTGATGGAGATCGGGAGGGGCTGTGGTGGGACCTCTGGGGTGCCTCACCTCCCCATACCTGCAGTCCTGGAAGGAATGGAGATCAGGAGAGGCTGTGGTGGGACCTCCAGGTGGTCCCATCTCCCCACACCTGAGTCCTCACACCCCATGTCCTGCAGGGATGGGGATCAGGAGAGTCCAGTCCCCTTCCCACCTGGACACGGGTGGTCCCCATCGTGTCTGCACGGTGCTGGCTCCACCAAACGGACGAGGGTCTCCATGCCCCATCCTGGCCTCCCGGTGCCGACACCGGACCCTGATCTCTGCATCCCCTCTCCCGCAGCGGCTGTGCACCCCGCACCCCCCGCAGCCGACGGCCCCAGCGATGGCGAGAGGCCCGTGGGGGGCAAGAGCAAAGCGGAGCTGCGAGCTGAGCGCCGGGCGAAGCAGGAGAGCGAGAGGGCACAAAAACTGGCGAGGAGGGCAGAGCTGGGCCAGGGCCCCGCGCCCACCAAGGCTCGAGGGGCACCCACGGAGCCGCCGTCGGGTACGGGCACGGGCAGGAGTGCGGTGGGTGGGAGAAGGGACAGTGGGGTGGGCACCCATGGGGCTGCTGGTCCCATCCTGCCCTGTTCCCGGGTGCTGGGTCCCATGCTGCCCAGATGCTATCCCTGTCCCACAGTGGTCAAGCGCCTCCCTGAGCACGTGCAGGTGGATGACCCCGCGGCCCAGAGGAAACTGGCCAAGAAACTGGAAAGGCAGCAGGTGGGACTCGGGGCACTGGGAGCACCGGGACTAGTTCTGGTGGGACTGGGGGTACTGGAACCTGGACTGGTGAGACTGGGGGTCAGTAGGACCTGGACTGGTGTCACTGAGGCAAGCAGGGCTGAGTGGTGGGACTGGGACCATTTCTGGTGGCACTGGGGTGAGCTGGGCTGTGTGGTGGTTCTGGACCTGTACTGGTGTGACTGGTGGCTCTGGGAATAGTTCTGGTGGGACTGGTTGCACTGGGGTGAGCTGGGTTGTGTGGTGGGGGTCAGGCTGCACCTGTACTGGTGGCACTGGCCTGAGCTGGGCTGTGTGGTGGGGGTCAGGCTGCACCTGCACTAGTGGCACTGGTGCAAGCAGGGTGTGCGGTGGGGGTCAGGCTCCACGTGTGGTGGGACTGGGACCAGTTCTGGTGTCACTGGTGTGACCTGGGCTGAGCCACCGCTGCCGTGCTGTGGCCGCAGGTGCCGCTGCGCCAGGACTATGGCGCCAAGGTGAACCTGTTCTCCCACCTGCACCAGTACAGCCGGAAGAAGCCGCTGACGCAACAGATGAGGTGAGGGCGGCCCCAGGGGTTGGACCGGTTGGGCTGCGAAGGGGCTGCAGTGAGGGGGTGTCGGGGGGGAAGGAGTGAAGCCCTGGTAGAGGCTGCCCAGGGCTTGGGGGGCGGGGGCGTGTCCCCATCCCTGGAGGGGTTCAAACACCGTGTGGAAGTGGACATGTGGACACGATGGGGTTGGGACTGGATAATCTTGGAGGTCTTTTCCAACCTCAATGAATCCATGATGGAAGGAGACCCCTTGGAGGGGCAGCGGCCGCTGGTGTCCTGCTGGTGAGGGGGGAGAGCAGAGCTGTCCTTGGGTGCAGCCGTGGGAGAGGGAGCGGTGGGGCTGGCTGGACACTTCCGGTCGGAGCGGCCGGAATCTCAGAGTCATGGGATTGCTTGGTTGGAAAAGACCTTTGAGATCATCAAGTCCAGATGTCCCTGTCCACTGCAGAACCATCCCTGAGCACCTTATCTGCCCATCTTTTAAACTCCTCCATGGATGGTGACTCCACCTCTGCCTGGGCAGCCTCTGCCAGGGCCTGAGAATGCTTTCCAGGAAGATATTTTTCCTGATGGCCATTTTTCCTTGGACCATCCCTGGCTTGGGGTGATGGAGCAGTCAGGGACTGGAATGACTCCTCCACCTTGGGCCTTCCCTGGTGTGGGGTGGTAGAGCCATGGGGGTTGGACTGATACCTCTGCTCCTGGGCTGTCCCCTCATCCCTGCAGCATCCCCTCCACCATCATCCACCCGGCTGTGGTGCGGCTCGGCCTCCAGTACTCCCAGGGCATCATCAATGGCTCCAACGCACGCTGCATCGCCCTGCTGGAGGTCTTCAAGCAGGTACGTGAGTGGGTGCCTACCAGGCATCGCACAGGGGTCTCTCCCTGCTCTCCATCGTCAGCCTTTGCCTTCCAGTCCTGCCCAGGGCCTGCTGGGATCCCATTCTAACACTGTGGATTGGAGTTCCAGAGCCTAATCCAGTGGGAGGTGTCCCTGCCCATGGCAGGCAGTGGAACTGGGTGGGCTTTGAGGACCCTTCCCACCCAAATAATTCCATGATTCCACGATCCCCATCAGCATTGGCACCACCATCATTGTTGCCATCACCATCCCTGTCATCATCATAATCATCACCAGTATCATCATCATCACCACCGACCTGCCCCATCACCATCCCTGGAGGTGTTCCAGGCCAGGTTGGATGGGGCTTGGAGCCCCCTGATCCAGTGGGAGGTGTCCCTGCCCATGGCAGGGGGTGGACATTGGTGGGCTTTGAGGTCCCTTCCCACCCAAACCATTCCATGGTTCCATGATTCTGTGCCGTGTGACCAGAGGTCCAGTTGCCCTGGACTCACGCTCTCCCTGTTCTTGTCCCAGCTGATCCGGGATTACTCGACTCCCCCCAATGAGGAGCTGTCGCGGGACCTGGTGGCCAAGCTGAAGCCACACATCAGGTGAGGGCACAGTGCGGTCCTTTGGGCACCTCTGCAGGTTTGTGTCCACCCAAATTGGGTTGATTTTCCTGGAGTTCTGGTTCTGCCTCCCTTGCCCACCACCCCCAGCCCAGCTGCGTCCTCCCCTCTTCCCAGTCCTGTGCTCTCAGCTGCTCTGGACCTCAGCCCTTCTCCTCCTGCAGCTTCCTGAACCAGTGCCGGCCCCTCTCCGCCAGCATGGGCAATGCCATCAAGTTCCTCAAGAAGGAGATTTCCAGCCTCCCTGACACACTGAGAGAGGAGGAGGTGAGTGGATCTGCTCTCTGGTGCGATTGGGGGCCCTGGAGGAGGCCATGGAGATGATCCGAGGGCTGGAGCCCCTCTGCTACAAGGACAGGCTGGGAGAGCTGGGGTTGTCCAGCTTAGAGAAGGTTCTGAGGAGACCTCAGAGCAGCCTCCCAGTACTGAAAGGGGCTCCAGGAAAGCTGGGGAGGAGCTCTGGATCAGGGAGTGCAGGGACAGGATGAGGGGAAGGGTTTGGAGCTGCAAGAGGGGAAATTGAGCTGAGATCTTGAGGAGAAATGTTTTGGTGTGAGGGTGGGGAGGCCCTGGCCCAGGTTTCCCAGAGCAGTGGTGGCTGCCCCCTCCCTTGAAGGCCAGGCTGGATGGAGCTTGGAGCCCCCTGATCCAGTGGGAGATGTCCCTGCCCATGGAACTGGATGGGCTTCCCTCAGGCAGCGGGTGGATAGGAGCTGAGCTGGAGTGTGAGCACTAAGATCATGGGATGAGCGGAGCAACTGACCCAGGAGGTGCGGGAATGCTGGGAAGGGACGTGTGCTGAGGTGTCACCTGCTGGGGCAGGAGTGGCCCTGCCGGCGCTGGCCTGTGGTCACGCCAGGTCGAGAGGGCAGCGCTGTAGGTGGTGGCTCTGTCCCTACAGGCGAAGGAGAAGCTGCAGGACACCATTGACAAATACCTGCGGGAGAAGATCCTTCTGGCAGCCGAAGCCATTTCCAGGTCGGCCTTTGAGAAGATCAACGACAATGATGTGATCCTGGTGTACGGATGGTAAGAGGGGGCCAGGGCCAGCGTGTGGAAAAGGACCCGGAGCGGTTGAGGGAACGTGGGAAGCTCTTGTGAAAATAGGTTCCAAGGGTGCAAAAATCACTGATCAGGGAGGGAGGGATGTGGCCCTTCATCCATGGACCAGAAACAGCATCATGGAATGGCTTGGGTGAGAAGGGACCTTAAAGAGATGTCGCTGCCTTCGGGATGGGTGTGCCCAGGTAAGGGACATCGCTCCGTTGCGGCTGGATGTGCCTGGGGACCCGCAGTGGCAGCAGGGACCTGGTGGTACCTGCTGTGCTGAGGCTCCTGGCCACCAGCTCACATCTTCGGGCGCGTCAGGGCTGTCCCCCTGGGTTTGACCTCACATTGTTGCTCATGGGAGCTCCTGCCTGGCCAGTTCCTGGTGACTCAGGCACCGGAGCCAGCGCCAAGGGTCCATCTGGTGCTGGGGCTGCGTCTCAGGGTGATGGTGGAGCAGCCGCGTGGGCTCCTCACCATCGCCCTCAGCTCTTCCCTGGTGAACCGCACGCTGTGTGACGCCCACGCGAAGAAGGGCCGCGCGTTCCGCGTGGTCGTGGTGGACAGCCGCCCGCGGCTGGAGGGCCGGGAGACGCTGCGGCGCCTGGTGCGCCAGGGCATCCACTGCACCTACGTCATGATCAACGCCATCTCCTACATCCTGCCGGAGGTGAGGAGCGGAGCAGGGATCGGTGGGAGGCACCGCGGGGTTCAGGGCACTCATGGATCCCGGTGGTCCCCTCACAGGTGTCCAAAGTGCTGCTGGGAGCCCACGCTCTCCTCGCCAACGGCTCCGTCATGTCCCGTGTGGGCACCTCCCAGATAGCGCTGGTCTCCAAGGCCTACAACGTCCCCGTCCTGGTGTGCTGTGAGACCTACAAATTCTGCGAGCGCGTGCAGACCGACTCCTTTGTCTCCAACGAGCTGGGTACGGCTTCCGGTTCCCTCCTCCCACCTGGGACCCTGTCCCTCTTCCCACTGCTGACCAGGATGGACCAATCCGCCCTGCAGTTCCTCTTCCTGGTTGAGGGGCCACTGCTCAGGAGAGGTGGCCACTGGCCCTGGCAAGGCAGCAGGGCAGGATGGAGTCCTGTGGCCATCAGGGCAGTGGTGGGGGTTCTGCTCTGCTCTCATGAGATGCCACTTAGAGCCCTGTATCCAGGTGTGAAATCCCCGACATAAGGAGGAGATGGAAATGTTGGAACAGGTCCAGAGGAGGCCACGGAGATGATCTGAGGGCTGGAGAACCTCCTGTACAAGGACAGGCTGGGACAGTTGGGGTTGTTCAGCCTGGATAGAAGGCTGTGGGGAAACCTCAGAGCAGCCTCCCAGGACTGAAAGGGGCTCCAGGAAACCTGGGGAGGGGCTCTGGATCAGGGAATGCTGGGACAGGACGAGGGGAAGGGTTTGAAGCTGAAAGAGGGAAGATTGAGATGAGATCTTGGGGAGAAATGTTTTGCTGTGAGGGTGGGGAGGCCCTGGCCCAGGTTTCCCAGAGCAGTGGTGGCTGCCCATCCCTGGAGGTATGAAGGCCAGGTTGGATGGGCTTGGAGCCCCTGATCCAGTGGGAGGTGTCCCTGCCCATGGCAGGCGGTGGGACTGGATGGGTTTCACGTCCCTTCCCACCAGAACCATTCCATGATTCCATGTTCCTCTCCCTGATCCCAGTGGCTGCTCCTCTCTCTGCAGACGATCCCGATGACCTGGTCGTGCTCCGGAAGGGCCGGGCGCCGCTGGGTGGGTGGGCAGAGAACAAGTCCCTGCGCCTCCTCAACCTGGTCTACGACGTGACGCCACCGGACCTGGTGGATCTGGTCATCACGGACCTGGAATGATCCCCTGCACCTCGGTGCCCGTTGTGCTGCGCGTCAAGAGCGTGGACCAGTAGGAGGGGTGGCCGTGCGGACACCAATAAACCAGGACCCCTGAAACACCTTCTCTGCCTCTGGTGTGGCGTGAGCCCTGCGCCCTGTGGCACTGCGGGCTCCGTGCTGGGAAACGGGATCTCCTTGGTGGCAGCCGCCGGCCTGTTCTGCCCCTGGACATGGTTCTGGCAGCGGGATTCGGAGCCCGATACCCCCTGACCGTGCAGCATCTTGGGGTGCCAGGGCTGCTCCCGCGGGGGTCCAGCAGAGTCCACCTGAGGTCCCACCTGAGCTGAGGTTGGGGCGGGGGGAGCTCTGCGCCGTTGATCTCCTTTCTGAGGTGCGGTGAAAGGGGCGCCCATGGTGGCTCCCTCCACGGGGCAGTGGGGGGTTGTTCTCACCCCGCGTTGGTGGTGGCACAATCGCCGCTTCAGAGTTTCACCGCAAAGCGGGCGCGCGTAACACACGAGATCTTCCTTTGAACCGATCGCCAGGGGAGAGCGCGAACGCAGTCCCCCACTACCACAAATTATGCAGTCGAGTTTCCCGCATTTGGGGAAATCGCAGGGTCAGCACACCCGGAGTGCAAGGGATGAGCCTCGCCCTGGGAAAACCACCTGCGTGATCATGGTGTCTCCCCTGCCAGGTAAGTATGAGCTGCTCACCCCGCCCCGCGCGGCCCCCGCCGCTCCGCCCGCTCCGAGATCACGGGGACCCCAACACTAGCCCCAGCAACCTCTCCTTCCCCACTGTCCGCCCCCGCCCCACGTTCTGCCGCCCCGCAGCCGTCACGCAGCGCTCGTCCCGCCCGCAGCCGGCGGTGCGGTTTGTGCGAGTTGTGTCCCGTGGTGCCCCTCGCGATGTCTCATTTGCATGGACACGCCCCCTTTGCTCTCCCTGCCAGGCCCCGCCCCCTGTCGGCCCGGAGCGGCTCTGCCGGCAGCGGCGCGGTCCGCGTGGCCACGCCCCCTGTCATGCGCAGGCCCCTCCCCCTGGCCGTGCGCGCGGACAAACCCCATCCCTCCCCGCCCACCTGGCGGGCGCGCGCCTGGCAATAGGGGTGGGGCCATGTGGACAATGGGGCGTGTCCATGCAAATGAGACACCGCGAGGGGCACTACGGGACACAACCCGCACAAACCGCACCGCCGGCCGCGGGCGGGACGAGCGCTGCGGGACCGTTGCGGGGCGGCAGAACGTGGGGCGGAGGGTTGTTGAGGGGTCGGAGCTGCTGTTTTTGGGGTCCCCGTGAGTTCAGAGTGAGCGGAGCGGCGGGGGCCGCGCGGGGCGGGGTGAGCAGCTCATACTTACCTGGCAGGGGAGACACCATGATCACGCAGGTGGTTTTAGGTGGTTTTCCCAGGGCGAGGCTCATCCCTTGCACTCCGGGTGTGCTGACCCCTGCGATTTCCCCAAATGCGGGAAACTCGACTGCATAATTTGTGGTAGTGGGGGACTGCGTTCGCGCTCTCCCGTGGCTGTGCGGGTTAAAGATAGAGCTCAGTGCGAAGGTGAGGGATGAGATGCGGTGTTGCAGCACCGAACGCCTCTGCCCAAGTGCGTGGGTTCTTCACGCTGTGCAGACTCCGGTCTCTCACAGCAGAGACCCCGCAGGTCCCGGCGGTCACTCCCTCCCCCCGCCCCTTCCCCTCAGCTCTTTCATTCATTCAAAGTACAAAGAACCACAGTCCAAAGGTTTCATTGTTATCTCGCAGGGTTCTCATTTCCAGGCTCCCGGGCACTTCAACCTCATCCCTTTCACCTGATCCCTTTCACGTCTCCAGCTCAGGACCCTTCCAGATTCCCTCCCTTCTTTCCCAGCTGCAGCTTTTGGCCTCCAGTGTCTTCTTCTCCCACACCCGGAGCAGCAAAGACCTGGACTGAGAAGGGTGCGGGTCCGAGCCTCACGGGGGAACAAAAGCCCCTGCACCTGCCCAACCTTGGTTCCTGCGATCGCGCCAACGAGAGGAGCAGGTGAGGAGGGGACCCCGGGGAAGCCAGGGGTTAAAGCCTGGCAACAGTGCAGAAGCATTTGGATGGTGCACCCAGAGACACGGTGTTGGTACTCGGTAAATGCCGGCAAATCAACTCTCCGAGGCTCATTTGGACTTTAAGAAAGCAGCTCCTTTATCGCAGGGCTGGGCACATGAGGGAGTCATAGAATCCTTCCATGGTTTGGGTTGGAAGGGCCTTAAAGCCCTCCCAGTCCCACGCCCTGCCATGGGCAGGGACACCTCCCACTAGGTCAGGGAGGTCCAAGCCCCATCCAGCTTGGACACCTCCAGGGATGGGGCAGCCACAACATCCCTGGGCAACCTGGGCCAGGGCATCCCCACCCTCATACCCTAATGAGGATAAGGATGTCCCTCAGGGGATCCTCAAACACACACACTCTCCCTATCCGATAGCTCTCTCCTTGTTTCATCTTTGAGTTGACTAATTACCAAGTTTATTGTTAATCAAGGCCAAGTGTCTGCATCCCTGAGCAGAGGCCGGAGTGTTGATAGGAGATACTGAGTGTCTGCACCTCCGGGCGGGTGTCGGGGTGTTTGTAGGGGATACTGAGTGTCTGCACCTCCAGGTGGGTGTCGGGTGTTTGTAGGGGATACCAAGTCTCTGCTCTCTGGCATCAGGATGTCTGCAGTAAACAAACAAGATGCAAAACTCATCTTCATTGTTCCCATCGCTGTTTCCAAGCTCCCGGTCAGCTCATCCTGTCTCACGTCTCCAGCTCAGGGCCCTTCCCAGACTCCCTGCTCCTTTCGCAGTTGCAGCTTTTGCCTTCGATGCCTTTTCCTCCTGCACTGGAGCGGTGGAACCCGATGCTGAGCTGGGTGTGGGGTGGGGGGCGGTGGGGCGGGGTCCGAGCCCCGCGGAGCGAAGGCGGGAGCCGGGGAGCAGAAGGACCTGCAGCGCCCCAACTCTGTCCCCGCGATCGCGCCGGCGGGGGGGGAGCAGAACCCATGGGAGCCGGGGATCAAACCCAGGATGGGAACTGGGCGGTGATGGGAGAAACAGGG